>NSGQ01000053.1:0-94292 GCA_003676035.1 Spathaspora sp. JA1 | reverse complement strand
TGACGCATCCCATATTTATATAAATTTCTGGGTATGTGGGACTCTACTTTCCAATTAATACCCACTAAAACCCCCTTATTCTATGTATGATTTTTTCTTTCTATTTTTTTTTTTTTTAAATATGAGCTTATATTTTTTTTTATCTATGAGCTTATAATTATTAACTTACCAGACCTGACAGCTGAGAGAACCACCATACACCACCTCTAACCTCTTTCCTCTTGTTCTCGTCGTCGTCGGTCCAAAACCAATTTCATTAGTTTTTGGACCCAGCCGTCAAGGGTTTTGAATTGTATTTTTGTTAAATCRTAATTACCAATGACTTGTGAAACATGTCTAGTTAACCCTATTTCATTGGGCCATAGAAAGGCCGTCCCTGTACATTCAAAAGAATGATGATATATTGTATCTCCTTGACTTTTATCACAAAAGAAACACGCCCCAGGCGAATTGCCCGGATAGTAGTTTCCATGTGAATAATAGCCCAAAACATACATATGAAATGACTGTAAGGATCCTAATGGATGAATTTGTGACTTGTATAATTTTAACCAAAATGCTTTCCAACTGGTTATCGATAATCGTTTAATTGCCTCATTTGATTTGATCCAACCATGATTTTCTGTCAATCATTATTCTATGGTTAGCGGGGTTTGTCTACTCCAAATTTATCAAGTTTCCTGTAACCATTAACTTATTTTTAATTTAATTCCAACTAGAACTCTTTATTAGATTGGCGATTGATAATCTTGAGTATCCTGGAAGTATCAAGATGTTCAAACCATTAGTGTTGAAGGCTATCACCTTTATTTTTGGATTTTCGGATTAGTAGGTTTAAGTGATGCTCCCGTCCTTCTTCACCAACTCTTTCATCTTAATAATTCCTTTCAAAAAGTTTTCGAATCCTTCATTTTCTTCAGGATTAGCTCGTTGTTCATTTTTTTTATCATTTGGAATATTATCAAAAGTAATCTTTTTAGACGTTCCATCTTGAGGAATCAGGACAATTCCCTTCCAATTCTTCACCATTTACATTTCTATTTTGTTGTTCATCTTCGTTGTGTTTAGTATCAACAGTGATTTCCTTCTTAATTATAGCTTCATTTCCTATTTCTCCAACACTCTGCCAGCAAATTTCCTTCTCCTTTATATGATTACGTACAAGATAACTTTCTTGTATCAGTTGTACCTCAAACAAAGTATCAAAATGAAAACCTATTTCCATGCATATTCTTCTTATCTAGTATTGTCAGTGTATATTCACTCGGTACCAATAAACCCGTTGATATTTCACTCTAGAGAGTTAAGTTTCAAATACTGACATTACTTTTGAGAATTACTTTATCGAATTCTATTATTTGAATACTTCAAAGTGAGAAATCTCGCATCTTCCTACTTTGAAATTAATTTTTTAGCATGGGAAGAAATTTTCTCGCGCTCTGGAAATGGGGTCATTGCAATTATCAAATTCCTGGGGGAATATTATCAAAAAAAATTTAAAAAGATGAAGTCCTGTGACGAACCTTATGAACTCTTAACTATTAGACTCAAATCTTGTACTTTGGAATTAGCAATCAAACAAAAGCATCGCAGTTGGTTTTAACTAATCATGGATATCGACTAATCATGAAGTTGTTGTAAAGGGACCTTTTTTTCCCTTGCCAGGGCAATTACTGGTTTAAGCCAGGGTAGAAAAAAATAATATGAACGAGAAAAGAATTATTCTGGTGTTTCGGGAATTTTGGCATTTCAAGTTTAAATGTAATTTTTGTTAAACTTCGGCAGCATTATTGCTACTTACGTTTTCGTTTTATATTCATAATGAACAATATACCATGAAGAATGAACGTTCTTATCTATTGGATCCAGCTACAGCAGCAGAAGGATTTAAGGGTAACCCCAGAATGAAATCCAAGAATTTCAAATTCTTTAATATTAAACAGAATATATTTTTCTAAAGTAATAAACGTTGGCCCGAGTGTTAGCTGATTGTCTAGGCAATTGAAACACTTTACAAGTGCACAAGTTTAACCGATCACAATAATTGACATATTCAAAATTGAAAGGGCGTGATGGAATAAATCGCAAGAAAAAGTTCTTGGCGTTTTACCGAAAGATTACCAATCCAAAGATTAACAAGTCTTATTCAAAGCCTTTTCTTAGTTTTCTAATCTAGCACAAACCGAAACTATTCCAAAATTCAATATAGGCCGAGCCGTAAAATTATTTACATCCAATCAAGGCACTTTACTGGAGCAGGTGAATAATGCCAAGTACGTCTCCAGACCAAACATTATTTTTCTGTGGCTGGAAACGCGCGTCAGTTATTTATTTTGAAGCAATACGCGGCAAAAACAAAACTTAAGTTGTTCCGATACCTGGGGTTTTCACCACAATTAGAGGACCTAGAATCTTTTACATAGTTTTTTGAGCAAAGAATTTCTTTATGGTTCCTAGTGCATCATGTAGACTGAAATCAGCAATTATTTAGTTTACTTTGCACTACGTTCGAATGAAAAACTCAGCTCTCATCCGGGCAGTTATTTTTGGATTGGTGTAATCTTGTATTATAGGTAACAAAGCATACAATACAACGTGATTGCGAACTTCTATAAATGATTCGATGTTTGTTGATCATCGATTATGTGTTGTTTATCCAGTTGAAAAATATTTTTGGAATCGGAGTTATTCTCCGATACCTTCATAGATTTGATGAGAGATTTGCATCCAAAATTTCAAGAGCGTAGCTTTTGAACTAGAAAGGTGAAGTATAAAATTATTCACTTTCCCTCTCATATTTGGAATCTAGAATTTTCATTTCTATACAGAATATAGTCTTAAAAATGCTGCTTTCTCTAGTATTTTCAATGCTACTGGTTTTTAATGTCATTGCAGCTCTTGTTTTGAGTAGTATTCATTCAGATTTCCCTGAAACTGTACAAATTTGTTCCCCTACTAGTTGGATAGACCAAGATGTCAATAAATTAGCTGCAAGAGATGTACAATCGTTCTTCCCAGATTTGTTTGCAGTTACTGCAACTGTTAATCCAGAAACACCAATATTACCAAAACCACAAAATTGTCCTGGAAGTTGGAACCTGGAAAGTATGTGTTATTTCGAGATTGGTTATCATGCCCAAACAATGGGCTATCCTGAAGTTCTCAATTTTGATTTTGATTCTATTAAACACGTAAAAGATAATTTGTATGAGGTTACTGTTAAATTTGAGATTGACGAAGAATTAATTTCCATAAGTGAGTTGAAAAGTGTTCTGATTGATGTTGAACAATCTGCAGATGATTATCTAGCTGATGGAATAACAATATATGAATCCCATTCATCCCTGAACCTTGTTGGCGACTCGCCCTTCGGCTTCTACTTTACATATATAATGGTAACACAGCAGATAGGTGCTTTTAGATGTACTACATCTTTCACCATCAATTATCAGTTGGAAGATGGATCAGAAATAGTGTATGGACATGGTTGTTCAGGAACTCCTTTTCCGAGTAATGCAGACTCTCCTCTACAATGTTGAACTTTACCATGCCCAAAACCAGAACCGCCCATCATTGAACCACCACCACCACAATTACCAGATAGATCAAATTGTCCTGTATCTTGGAACCTGAATAGTATATGTAATGTTGGCATTGGTGATCGTGCTACTTCAATGGGTTACCCCAAGGTTTTAGGATTTGAATTCAAATCTATTAATTTTATACAAGATGATCTATACGAAGTTTTGATTGAATTTGAACTTGATGCTAGTGTACTTCAAAAAAGTGATTTACGAAGTATTCGGATTTATGTTGATCAATCTGCTAATAATTACCTCGTTGGTGGAGCCATTTTATATGATATCAATTGGTCACTTGATCTTGTTGGTAACTCGCCTTTCTATTTTGCTTTTAAATATGTAATGAGAACACAACAGATTGGTTCACTTACTTGCACTACACCCATCACATTCTATTATGAGTGGAACTTTTCGGTATCAATGTATGGACATGGTTGTGCTGGTAACCCATTCCCTGATGATGGGGATTCTGCTCTTCAATGTTGGAATGAGATCTGTGGAGAAAGCATCTCTGAATCAGAAATTGAAACTATCACTCGAGAAGGAGAAATTACATCTGAAGTGAAAGATGTGTTTACCACTGAACAGGAATATGAGACTATTAGTGAAGGTGGAACAACTGTAGCTTCACCAAACGATAGCATTAGTAAAGAAGATGATCAAACTAGTAGTGAGATTGAGCAAGAATCCAATAGTGAAGCACAAGAAAACTCTAATAAACTTGAAGATGAAATTACGAGCCCAGTAGGAGAAGGAATTAGTACTGAAGTATCATTTTATTTTACTACTGATCTAGAAGATGGAAGCCAAACAGATGCAGTAGAACATTCTACCAGTGAACCAGACGAAGAAAGCTATAGTCAACCAGATGACTCAACAGCTGGAACTCCAACTGATGAAACCACTACTGAATCAGAGTCGGATAATAGTTCCGAAGCATCTGACAAGAGTACTGAAGTATCCGAAGAAGAAACCTTGTCTCAACTGGAAACGGAGACAGCTATCGAATCACAATACGAGAATACTAGCGAACTTAAAAATGAAATATCTACAGGGCAAGATGACTATACTACAACTGACCCTGGCGATGAGTCCACTGTTGAGCCACAAGATGAATATACAACTGAGCAAGAAGAATCAACTAGCACCTATCCAGCAGACAAAACTACCATTGAACCAGAAGAAGATATTACAACTGATCCGGAAGCACACTCAAGTACTGAACCAGAAGAAGAAACCACCACTGAACCAGAAGAAGATATTACAACTGATCCGGAAGCACACTCAAGTACTGAACCAGAAGAAAAAACCACTACTGAACCCGACGAAAATCTTACTACTGAACAACAACAACCAACCAGAGCCCAACAGGAAGAAGGAACAACTGCTGAGTCCGAGGAAGAATCAGATACTGAACTGGAGCATAACACTACCAAAGAAGATACTACTGATACCGGTGATGACAGTATTACTGAACCAGAGCAAGGTATTACTACTGCATTAGAAGTGGGTACTACTACTGAACCACAGGATGGATCTACAACTGATCCTGAACATGAATCAACCGCTGAACTGGGACCTCAAACTACCTCTGAACCGGAAGAAGAATCTACTGCTGAAAGAGAACAAGCAACCAGTACCCAAGAAGAAGAAGGAACGACTGCTAAATCCGAAGGAGAATCTAGTAATGAACTGGACCAAAACACTAACAAAGAAGATACTACTAATACAGGTGCTGAAAGTATTACTCAACCTGAACAAGGTATTCCTACTGGATCAGAGGAGGGGATTACTACTGAACCAGAAGATGAAACTAATACAGCCCAAGGAGATGAAACCACTTCTGAACCAATGGATGAATCTACCACTGACACTGAACTTGAAACAACGACTGAACCAGAATATGTCACCACCACTGAACCACAAGATGAGTCTACTTCTGACCCATCTGAAGAAATTACTACTATTCCAGAGGAGGAAACCACAACCGATCCAGAAGATACAACTGCAGATGAAATAGAGGAAACTATTTTTGAAACAGAAAAGGAAGCAACCACTGAAGCAGAAGATGACACCGCACTTGGAAACGATCCTACTTCTGAACATCAGGGAGAAACTACTACCCAACCTGGAGAAGATACAACCACTGAAATAGAACCATCAAGTGGTACCGAGCCGAACCAAGATTCTACTGCCAATTCAGAAGAAGAAAGTAGTGCTGATCCAGATGTGGAAACTAGTACTGATTATGAGCAAGGTACCACCACTGAGCAAGAACAAAACACCATTTCTGATCCGGAAGAAAAAACTATTACTGAACCAGTAGTTGAAACCACTAGTGAAAAAACAGGTTCACCACCAGAAGACGACACCACTACTGAATCAAAACAAGATTTTACTATTGATCCAGCAGATCAAACTTCTTCTGAACCATCTCATATCAAGGAAACTACTTGTGATCCACAGAGTGAAACTTCTACTGAACCGGAAGAGCGGACTACTACTGAACCACAAGAAAACTCTTCCACTGAATTGGAGCATGATACCACCACTGGGACAGAACAAGTTACTTCTAATGAACAAAAAGACCATTCTACAATCAATTCAGAAGCCGAGAGCACTATAGGGCAGGAACGAAACACCACTACTGAATCTTGCTATGAGACTCCTAATTCACAACAAGAAAGTACTGATTCAGTAGAAAGGACTACTTCTGAAACTGAACTTGATAGCACTGAGCAAGAAGAAGGCACTACTTTAGAACCAGAAGACACAATCATTACTGATATTGGTGAAACTATTACTGAACCTGAAGTTGAAACCATTGAACCACCAGCAGAATGTACCACTGAACCAAAAGACGATACTACTACTGAATCAGTACAAGATCTTACTACCGATTCAGAGGGCCAAACTACTTCTACATCACATCATATTACTACTGCTGATGGGACTTGTTCCGATGCACAACAAGATACTTCTGCTTCTTCTGACGAAGAGAATACCAATGAATCAGTAAGGACTAGTATAGAACCAAAGAAACATACTACCGAACCTGGAGAAAAGCCTACTAATGAATCAACTGGAACTGTAACAGAACCTGCCACCGCTACACCTCAGAAATCCTCAACTGCTAAGATTCCGGAAACAGTTGGGCAACCTACAACTCCTTTAACAAAAACCCTAACTGAAACTTACATTACCCTGGACAATAGTGCAACTGGAACTTTCACCAAATCATTGACGCCTACATGCTCTGACCTTCCATCAAGTTCCAGAATAGTTTCTGATTCTGTGTCTACGGTTGCTGATCCAGGAAATCCAACTAACTTAACGGTGACATCGACAACTGCTAAAAACAGTTCACCTTCCGATACAACTGTCATTACATCAAGTGATCAACCAGAATCTCCAAGAACAGAAATTCCAATCACCGTACCTCATCTGGAAACGACATACGTAATCACCGTTACCGAGACAAGTTACACTACCGCTGGATTAACAACTATCTCAAATCATGACACCACACTGGTTGCTACTATTTATACAACCGCTTTTCCTAAGAGTACTGGCTTCTCGGATCCTGACAATGATGATAATGGTTATGATACTGATCCAGATCTCAAGGAAATTAACCAAGGTTTAGAAGGTGGGGCATCTGCTATGAACTCCAATCTTTTATGGTTATTTTTATTTTCTTTATTTGTTTAAACAGTTTTTTATATATTTAGCATAAATCTTTTCATAAATATAATCTATATTAGAGCGATCTACAGCGTATCTGAATGAATTCAATTGTGGTTATTGCAAAGGATACTTATTGAGAACTAACTATATTGAGAGAAGATAAGTTAGTTTTACATCGTATGGACCAACGATACCGAACATGAATCATAAGTTAACCACCTGGGTTATTCCTAAAATAGTGTACAATTGAATTAGCCACCAAAATGTTTCCACCATGGTTAGCTTCTCTACATATTGTGGATCCATAGAAAATTTGGTAAGTCTAAATGTTCATGGGTAATTCCAGTCAATTCAAGAGGAATTTCCAGATTCATCAGTCCCAGCACGATATGTTCTGATTGCCTCTACATCCTCCACGGAAAGAATATCAAACCTTTAACAATTACTAATTGGATGTTTTAGTTAAATAGACAATTTTCATTTTGAATTTCAACCAGAACTGTTTCATTTATTGATAATCTTGATTATAGTTCAACATCCGGTTGAAACTGTGATCACCATTATCTTGGGATTTTCCGATTAGTGAGTCATGTTCCCTACATTTACCACTCGTTCTTTCATCTTAATAATTCTGTTCAAAAAGTGAGTAAAAACTTCTCCAGGATTAAAATTTTGTCAATAGTTTGTATCATTTGAAATGTTCTTTCCAGATTGAGGAAATTAATTTCCCTTCCAATTATTCATAATTTCCATTTCTAATTTGTTGTTCATCTTTCTTCTCATATCAACAGTTACTTCCTTTTCAATTACAATTCGTAATCTGTTCATTATGATTAGGGACATCTCATGTTCGCTTTCTGATCAAACATCATTAAAGATTATCAAGTTGTTCAATAGACTTTCGTCAGGGGTGTGGTTTCAAAATTGATTTATTCTTCTGTTTGGAGTAGTTATTTATATTGGACTTCTAGTTTGATTGTTTATCTCCTGATGGGTAGATCTATCAACACCACAATTGTTCTTTTCACGATTAAGAATCTGTTGATGTGCAGCTAATTCAACTGCAACATGCATCTTGGAAGAATATCCTGGTTATAATTATTCTCTATCAATAGATGTTCTAAGGATGACCTTGCTTGATTTTCCTGTTGATCCAATTTGGCCCTAAAGTTGATTCCCACTAAATATTTCCATCTTGATTAAGGTTCTGGTTTCAGTATCAACAATCACATCCAATTTTCTTATTCTTCGACAATCCCATCATTGATCAATTGATTATCTTGTAGTTGCAGATTGTGATGTTGGTGGTACTAATCAAATTAATTTCTCACTGAAAAAAAAAAATCTTGTAAAAAAAAATATATTGTTGCTTCTGGCCATGATCTCGCTTTTTTTTTGGCTTCAATTTTAGATTCTTAAAACGAATTTCAATTTTGAATCAAATTAGACATTAGTACTTTGGCAACTGTATCTTTACCTTTATCCATACTTGTTGTATTAATCGGTTCAAACCAATTGATCTTGGGCAAATGAGAACTTCTCCAGGGGTTCGATGATCATGTTTTCTAGTTTTCATATTTATACCTGCCTTTCCATAATAAGCTAATTCATAGTTGGTCAAGTGGAAGAAATATCTTTATTGATGAAATTTTATCTCAACAAGTTGAATAAATGTCATTTTTTAATTCTGTTATCTAAATAGCACCAATTGAGAGGTTTCAATTGATATTGAAGGAAATGCTTTTGAATTCTATACTATATGAAATTTATTAAAAAATCTGTTTGAAATGATTCAATCATTTAGTTAGTCCATCTATTCATCAAAATTTAATCAAATCACAATTTATCCAAAAAGAAATTCTTCTCCGGAAAGAAATTGTTCCCAACGAAAGATTACAACGTTCAAGTGGTACTTACCAAGTTCGGCTATATGATGATTAACAGGATATTACCAATATTCTCCTGTTAGATTTCGTTCACTTCTATAACCATTAAAAAATTACAAACATTCTAGAAGAAGCGATAATTAATTAACGATTCAAAATGCCCTACATACTTTAGTTTCCCAATTCCTATTCCTTCATCACCATTATCAGACACATTGTACAAAATTCATAGTCCTTTGTTCTGATCCTTGGCCTGGTTAATCTGAAATCAAAACATCCCGAGCATTTACTCAAAACTTCAGACGAATCAATAGTTTAATTTTCAAAGACTAGATCCACAAACCTGAAAAAATGGCATTCGTGTAAGAGAAGCTTCGCGAGTTAAAAGTGTTGCTAGTGAATTAATCAATTTGGATATACCCCGGATTTGGAGACTTGATAGCCTAGAATAAAGAGCTACTGGAATATGCTGTAAGGAAAATAACACGTTTATTATTCTTCCAATTAAACTATAAAGAGCTTGTATTTAAGAATAATACCACCTTCCCGAAATTACCTCCATAATTCAGACATGATCCGTTAAGAGAATAACCTAACCCCACTGACTTCAATACATGTCAACTGTTGAAACAAAATCAAAGATGTCCCAAGAAGCGCTTCCTTCTGTTCTAACGAACCGATAATACATTTCAATGGTTACAGCAGCTAATATTGTTGCTTCCACAGATCAAATAGAACTTTCAACCATCTTTTCTGATTAATACATATTTCATCTGTATTTAGTTACAATAATATCTTGTTAGCTGAACAAGCCAGCTCTGCTTCATTAAATCAAATTATTACTATATTGACACTCATGAAAGAATGATTGTAAATAGGTTGCGAATTACTTAATTTGCACTATGAAATATCTACGGATAAGAAAATATAAACAAATAATTGAATCGAGAGGATATCAAGAATATATGGAATGTGGGGTTACATGGCCTAAATTGGTCTTGTTTACACTTTCATGTGAAGATAACCCAGTGGCCTTTAGGAAAGTTGAATAGTGTTTCAGTAGAAAATGCTAAACGATATATATATGTGGAAGGTTTTTCCCTCTACAATTATTTTTTGAAAGTAACAACGCCATTAATCTCAAAACTAAGGGCCTCCCACTGGCCTCTAATGCTCGAGAATATTTCCCGTTCTTCTCCTTAGTGTGACCCGATTCCAAGAACACACATCAAATAATATCTGATTTAACTGAAATCAAACAACCATCACAATTGAACTTCGAGAAACGTCATATCCTTAGAGAAACAATTTTCTCCTTCTTTATACCAGATGAAATCCATTCGTTGATTAAGGAAAGAAAACAATTCAAGTTGAAGATTTCATGTTTGGTAAAATTGGATTCGATATATACGAAATAGATGGATTAGTGCAACGTGCACAAAATCAGAATTGGCAGAAAATGTCAGTGATATTCATCGCTTATTTAACGAGTTAGATGAATTTTATGGGTTATTGCGTGTGATTAGAGAAGAAGATCATTTTAAAGATGCGTGGAGCAGATATAATTTATCAAGATATAGTATTGATGAATTTGCAAAGACTCGTCACACTCCCAATTCAGAAACTGCTGAAGATGATATCCTCATCACCACAATCCAAAATATATTGGACGAAGAAAACCCTGAACTTCATTTGGGAAAGGTGTTTGAAGAGCCAATAAGAATGGTACCCTTTAAACTTGTTTTGCGATCGGGTGAAACAACGATGTTTGTTGATTTACGGAACAAACTAGAGTTATGTCGCTTTTTTGGAATTTTTCTCGAAGTGATTGAAGCACTTTAAGATTCAGCTTCTGCCAATTTTAAATAGCACTCATCAACTTTAATCCTAAAAAAATGTACCAAGGCTTGATCTTGCCGTAAATCGACAAACATTTTTATTTCACCCGATCGCAATACAAGTTTAAAGGGTTCTATTACTCCTTCAAAAATACAATTAATGTAAATGATGCAGAACACAAGGAAATCACAGACTTTTGTTGTTTCATACATATCCTATACGAAATTAAAAAAAAGAGGTTTATTTTCATTTTTCAAAGTAATCAAAGATTCCTCCAACCAACTGGGCGGGAATGTCTACTGTCCAGCCGCACTAATATCGTGGGACAATACAGTCTTTATTCAAACTACCTTTTAGAAATATTATCTATCGTTCTACTTTTATATATACTAGAAACTATATTATTATTATAACCAACACCATGTGCAACTTAAAGTCTTTCATCCTACTCGTACATACATACTTTATTCAATAGCTATGCATTCGAACCATTTCAGGAAACGCCCGGAATGGTTCCAGAAAGTGTTATTGTCCATTTGGTTTATGGAATTAGCTGCATCATCTATGTATTCGCGGAAATAGTATGACATAGCTTCTCGGATTAACCTCGGAGGTACAAATTTATTTACTCCTAGCAATTTCGATATTTGGTTTTTGAATTCATACAGGGTTATGAATTTTCCGTTCAGATTAACAAATGTGTAACACTTGTATAATAGATCACTTTTATGCTTTTCAGATTCAGTACGATAGAAGAAGTCTTCTTTAACCTTGGGAAGCATACCATCATGTATGTAATTATAAAGAGGTCGGATAGCCAATATATATGCAATCATGTACTTCCCCAACCGAGGCGAAAGCACCCTTAGAGTGCCTTCAAATTTCCCAGTCTTGGTTGAAAAAGTCTTTATGAACAACAGGTTAACGATGAACAAAGTATTTCTCTTCTCGTAACCAGGAGCCTGAAACTGAACCGTCTGTAACTCCCGAAAAGTAAATGAATTACCTCCCAGGATATAAGACGCGATTAGAAGATCAATAGTCATTGTATCTATAATATCAATAACCGATTTCTTCTCAATGTTAGCCTGGATTTCAAATATCTGGTACTTAAACTCGGAAATCAAACTATCTTTGCCCTTGTCACCACGTTCGACAAACATATTATACACTTCTTCAATCTTACGAACATCACCAACGATTTCCCCAACGACTCTGAATTTATCTTGGAAATCATTAAGAGCCTTTTCATATAATTCCTTGAAATAACTAGGTTCAATTTTGGTTCCATTAATGTGTAATACCTGATTGTCCGATTCAACTATCTGAAATTTATTGATTTTGCTTCTTTCAATTGCCAATTCTTGATAGACATAAACAAGTTTGGCCCATCCAATATATTTACTATTGGTTAGGGTAGAATGCCTGACAAAATCCCACAACCCAGTATAATCACTCTTAAGAAGCACAACCCTCTTGCAGAAACTTCTCATTGCTTGGATTTTTTTTATCGTAATGTGGCTGGTCTTCAACTTGCCATTCTCAATATTTATCAAATAGGGTAACAACAATGAACTCATCATGTTATCATTCTTCATTATGAAATAATCAAATAAATTTAACAAGGCTTCATACTTGGCTGTAACAGATTCATGGCTTCTTATGACATCAATGTACTCACCAGTCTTTTCATCACAAGAGCTCACCAAAAAAGGAAACTTTTGATAATTGAGCATGATTGCATAAAACTTTCCAAAAAACTTACTATAAGGTTTCGTAACCTTGGGATTGGGCCTTTCGAACACAAGATCGTCTCTTGTGTTTGGTGCTGGAGGGTAAAAGTAGCCTATGGAACTGGGATTTCTCGCTACATCATGACAGATCTTACGGTAAAATTCTTCCCCTTCTTCTTGAAGTGTAGAGTCTTCCAATTGCTTTAACAAGGTTACTTGCTCATTAGTTATATCGATAGTGCAAAACATTCCAGCAAGGAAACTGCTATTGTTCTCGTTGTCTGATGAATCATGTTGATTTAATTCCTCTTCATTATCGGAGAACTCTTCTTCTTCGAATTCCCATGGATAGCTATCATGATAAAATAACATGGTGATGTAGTAACAGAAAACCTCTAACAATAACCAGCTTGAAATTCTTTTACGCGTTGCAGGCAAAATTTATCCGAATTTGAAATATTTATTTCCCCAGTGCAAAATTTAAAAGTTTTGTATGCTTAATTAAACGAATAAAAACTCATTATTAGCTTTTGTTACGAGAACTCTAAGGAAATATACATATAAAAGGGTGAGAAACTCGTGAACCAGAAAGTTTTTATATTGCTATGAATTAAAGAAATCCAGTAATAAAAGATCAAGTAAATTACTTTAGATAGTTTTAAATCGCGATTCCAAAACCCACGCGTTGCCATTAAGCCTAATTTGGAAAAAATTTCCAATTCAAAATTTTCTGCTGGATGACAGAAAGGCGAAAAGTGTATAAATAGGAGAAAAAAAGTTACTTTGGAAAATTTCTTTTAAATACTTTTCCTCTTTTATCCATACTTCAACTATGTCCACAACACAGCTTTTACTCCAAACAATCTTGGTTGGATTAATAATTTACGTGGTTAAGCTAAAATTGTATGAGGTCATATAAATTCTAGAATAATCACGTAATTTGTTAATTAAACCACATTGGTTTGGAGTTTTCGTGTCTTACTCTGATATACCGTTGCAAAAGGATTCGTCTTAATAAGGTTGATACGTCTATCTTAATAGATAGGCGCAAAGTTTTTGGGAACAGTTGCTGAAATCATAATGGTTCTAAAAAAAAATTAGTCACCTTCAAGTCTAATCTTTTAAATTTCCTGAATTCACCATCAACTAATGAATGACACTTGTCAAATATTAAAGTTCCAGGTCCATAACCTGGAAAGTCTTTGAAGAAGTTGTAAATAAAATTGGTAAACCTAGCCTTTTTAAACCGGTCAATAACATCACACTTTAAAGCTTCGAAAGGAACAAGCATAACATTAACTATACTCTTATTCGGAGTTCTACGGCTTGCGATTTTGTGAGCTTTTATCATCAATTCCACCATCGAAGTTTTACCAAAGCCACACCCAGCACAAATAACCAAATTTTCTTTCCCCGTGGAAAGAGTCATATCATAAAGAAGAGTTGATTGATCTTGTGTTAAGTGTAAATTTCCAATAGCTTCTTTTACATCTTGTCCATCAGCATCCAATAACATTTGTGGACTAGGTATAATCACTTCAGGCACCACTACTTTTTGAGTCACATCTATCTCTATACGAAAAAAATGGAAATATTCCTTGAATATATAAAAGTAATATTCATAATCAGGTTTAGTTACCGAATCGTCATTGTCTACTATTTTGCCACCATACTTCAAAGAAGTTAAGACACTATGCCCTTGAATTTTTTCCGCCAAAGCGTGAGCACGGGCCCGCTCTCCAGAATCAATAATAATGTTCCGCATCCAATACGATATGGCTTTTCGAATTAAACTGAGCTTGATAACTTTAGATATGGGTTCACCTAATAACATGGCCATGTGTGAGATTTGAACCGTTCCCTGGTAATGAATTTCCCATTCTTCTGGACAAAGAAATGGCAATGGTACAAAGCTCCACTTGTATGTTCTTCCGAAATACGATGATTAAAAAATTCCATCTCCTTCACTTTTGGTAACGTATCATGCAATTCTAAGTACAAAGCTCTGCGTGCCAACAAATATGCAATCATCATCTTTCCCAATCTAACAGGAAGCAACCTTAACCGGTTATCAAATTTTCTGTTTTTATTGGTAAAGGTTTGAATGTGCAATATCAAAATACACAGCATTTCGGTTTGCATAACAATCCGCCTGGAAATTGATTGTTACCAACTCAGTGAATCTATAAGTATTAGCACCCAGAGCATAGCAAGCCACAAGAAGATCGTGAGTCATTGAATCTATCATTTCAATGAGTACCTTTTTATCAGTGTTGCCATTGTATTGCCAGATGTTCCTGACATAACCTTGAGTCAAATTCGAATCACAGATGTCACCTTTGAAAGCAAACTTCTCAAATACCTCAGTAATTGTATACACATTACCCAAAAGTTCACCAAGTTGCTTGAATTGTTTTTTGCCAAAGCCTTCTCATATAAATTGGTTAGATATGATGGTTCAATCCTTACACCATTTACATACAACGTATTATGTGCAGCACCAATAACCTCAGTTTTATTGTAGTCTCCCTTTTGTTTTTGGAGAGATCTTAAAACTTGAACTAGTTTAGCCCAACCCGTGAATTCACTATTTTCCCAATCGGATTTAGCCACAAATTCTAATACAGTTGCATATACATTACGAAGATAAACAGCACGCTTACAAAAACTCATTAAAGCAAGCATTTTTTTAATCATTGAATGGTTGACCATTATTCGGTGTGTTTTAGGTTGAAGCAAGTATGGGTATAATGCAACATTCAAAAATTGATCGTTCTTCATCATCATATAATTAAATAAATCCAACAACGCATTAAGTTTATCACCACCATTCTTTAAAATAGCAAGCCACCCTCGCATCTTTTGATTGGCAAGTTCAACCAAATCAGGAAATTGTTCATAATTGACCAAAATAGCATACAACAAACTAAATGCAGACTCATACTTCGTTTTTGTATCCGGATGAAACTCGTTAAAGAATTGGTGGGGGTTCTACCTTCAGGGGTAGTACCATCATCAATGTAAAGTTTACACGTTTTTTCAAAACTTGCAAGAGCCTTCTCATATATCGTTATATACGATGGTTCAATCCTTACACCGTTTACATACAACGTATTATCCGCAGCAGAGTTTTATTGTAGTCTCCTTGTTCTTTTTGGAGAGATCTTAAAACATTTAGAGTATATAGCATTAATAACATTACCTCAATGATACCAATAAACAATTTCTAATCAATGTTCCCATTAACATTAAATATATCCAATTTAAATTCTTGAAATAAGCAGGTTTTCATTAATATTTTCAACAACCACGGACTATCTCTTTCAATTATGAACTTAGTCAACGTGAATAAGTTTGGCCTAGCCAATAAATTGTTGTTTACCCCTAGTTGCATTATTGTCAAGAAGCGCAACTATTTTTCACGAGTGTATAGTAAGTTCGACGAGTTCAAAGGTTGTTTATTTTGATGTTACGTCTAATGTGATGGTCTCATACTTAGCCATATTATCAACTTTAGCATTAACATAAATCAAACTATTTTTTGAACCGGTCCTAATGAACTAGACTTGCTTCTTCAATGGAATGAAGCAGTTTCCATCAGTTGTAGTATTATCTTGGAAATCTAAATCCCTCTTGTCATAGGTTCAACTTGCCCATTGCCTTGTAATATTCGGTTACGTTGTTTTACAACCTTGAGCTTGTGATTCATAATGACTTTATAGTAAACCTTGCTGTAAAATTCTTCACCATTCTGTCGGAGGGTAGACCTATTTGCTTACTATTGAGATGTGCTCCTTGGTTAGATCTATGTTTGTAATTTGTTTGTAATTTTTCGAACTATAGATCTAACCAATGAACACATCATTGAAGCATTAGTGTAGAAACTCATAAAGACTTGTTGTTGGTGGTTTTGACAAGCTTCTTTTCTGACAAAAGAAATTGTTTAGTCTTTCTAATGTGATCTTTGAAATGTTGCTTGGTTTATTTGGTGATGCAAATTCAATAAATGGTTGTGGTTTGGACACGGTTACAACTGAAAATTCTTGAAATTATTTGGAATCATGTGGAAATGCAACGACTTCTAAATCTTTAACTTATCCAAGGAAATTCTTCATTCTTGATAGTTCTGGAACTCGTCTTCTTCAAGTCCATCTCCAAAGTATTCAAAGCTAGGAAAAAACAATGCCAGGAAATGGAAGTTAATCAGAAATAAGTTATACGACATAAACAACCAGTAATGTTCGAACAATCTCCACTCCAACTTGTAACATGGGCAGACAGAGAATCTCTTATGGACATTAATTTTTCATTTTGAAACAAGATGGGCTTCATTTTTTCGCCCTGGTTTTTTTAAAAAAATAATTTGCTATTAACGTAAAACTATACATTTATGATACAGCTAATGATTGATAAGTACATCAAAAATTGAGATTGCCAATAGATATCGTTGTTCAATACTAATTAGTTTGTTATCATGCTACAAAATTACTTATTATAAAGTTCCTAGATTAGTTGTAATTAAACAGTTCTATAGTATAATATGAGGCTGTAACAATGCTCGTAGTATAGTATAGCAACGTGAATCCAACTCGCTCAGAACTACACAGGGACCCTGTTGAATTATTCTAACCACAATATAATACGTTGGGTTATAACTCTTTTGACCGTGTAAACAACAAACTTGTTCTCCTTAACCCACGATTTACAGTTTAAATTAGTCAATTCTCTTTTACTAATTTACGTATATTAAAAAATTAAAATCAAAAACGTAAACTACTTATAAAACATATATAAAGGGATCCAATAGTTGTTCATTGTTGAAAAACAAACCGAAACTAAATAATAAACGAATGTCCAGGGGATGTACCGCGAAAATGTTAAAAAACGGAGAATTTAAGAATGGAAAAAAAATTGCTCCTCACGAACGCCAATCCAATGGCTGCGAAAAAATAAAGTCCCACTCATACGTAATGAAGGGAAAAAAATTGAATGGTATCAAAAAAAACTGCCTTTTAACTTGGCCAACATTGACCAGGGAAAACCAAACTTCCTTCTTAAATAAAGTAAGCCAATGGAATCAAAGCCAAAGCTAAGAATGGTGCACCAAGAGTACCAGCAGCAGCTTCGAAGGTTGGGACTGCTGCAGCTGTGGTGGTGGCTGGAGAAGGACCTGGAGCTGGAGCAACAGTAGTGGCTTGACCTGGAGCAGCAGTAGTAGCTTGACCTGGAGTAGTAGCTGGTGCTGGTGGAGCTGGTGGAGCTGCTGTTGGTTTAGTAACAGTTGCAGTTTCAGTAATAGGACAAGTGGTTACTACGACAGTTGCTACACCAGCACTAGTAATAGTAGTAAGGGCAGGAGTAGCTGGACAAGTAGTGACAGTTCCTTCCTTAGTAATAGTGATGGTGAAAGTTGGAACAGTAATGGAAGATTCAGGACAATAGGTGGTGAAAACGGTAACAACTTCGTTGATTGTAGCAGTAGTAATAGTTGGCTTAGCTGGAACAGTAGTTGGTACACAAACAGTTTCAGTACATGTGACAACAGTAACAACAGTGGCGATCGAGGTTGTGGTAGCTCCGGTTTCTGGACCAGTTGTTGATGATTCTTCAACAAGTTCAACGGAGAATGCACCACTATAAACTAAAGTACCATCAAGTCCCTTAAGAGTGTCAGCAAAGTCAGAAGCTGCATCTCTCTTAACAACAACAGTATCCTTCCACAATCTCTTTCTAACTGCTTCAGTGGAGTTTGTAGCTGGTTCTTGTTGAACTTGAACTTGGTATAATGGAGCACCTGGGTTGTTGAACAATAAGTTGGCTGGAATACTGATAACATCTCCAGCATTTACAATATCGTTGAAGAATCTTTCACCTGCTGCAAGGGAATAGTAGAAGATAATGTCGAAATCTTCTGGAGATACAAAATCAAACAAAATTGGTAAAGTATCTGGAATGGTGAATGGACATACACCAGTATCCAAGTCTACAATAGCAACTTGGACACCATTAACTAAACATCTAACATTAGCTGCAATAGCTTGAGTCAATAAAGCCGCAGTGGCAACGATTGAAGAGAATCTCATTATATTCTTTGAAACTGAAAAAGCGAAGGTATTGGTTCAAGACTTATGCTTCTAAAATAAGAAAAAGAACTGACATGAAAAGTTTTCAATGAGGATGTGGAATTGGGGAATATTATATACCAACTAAATATAGAATCCAGGGGGTGAGGCATAGCTGCAAAAAAAAATAACAGGAAATTTTATGTACTCTCAAAAAATATTGGTTATGCATAAAGCACAATGGATTTTTCACCAAGTGGTCAGGAAAAGGGATGATATGACTAAGAATGAAATTATATTGTTTGAAAACTTTAAAGCAATCTTCTTCGATCTGTTCTATTTCCACAAGCAGTTCGCATTGTTATTACTAGAACGGCGACGTTTATTTACTGGTTGTGTCGAATTGATCAGCTCACAAGTAAGTTTAAACCTTCCTCTAAGAAGAAAAGGCTTCGCAATAAAAACTTCTTGCCCGTGGGGGGAGAAACAAAACAAACACACCCCTAGATAGTTTTTGGCAAATACAGTTCCCAAATTGTGTTCAGGTGCTATTGTTCAATCATTACGCAAATTTCATCTTTCCTACAGATCACACACTTCCGATTTATTGTTCCTCAGATGAAACAATAAGATCTTTTATCTGCAGGCTCTGCAAAAAAAAAATATCCCACTTTTTGGATTTTTTTAGTAGCAATTAAACCCGATTTGTCGAGTCATCCACCCCTTTCAGAGCAGTTCTATCAGAAGATACTTAGTGACACTTGAATTATCGAAGCAAAGGTGGTACATTAGAAATCTTAGGGAATGGATCCTTCTAACCGCCTCAAAATGGAACGGCAATATTTGCAGAACCAAACTCCACTTTAACAATATACCCGATTTTATCGGAAAAAAATAACTCCATTGGCTTTATTCACTGCAACCTCTGGTTCTCTTTTTGTGTAACGATCTCATTTTGGGCTGTACCTTACGTTACAGGATGTTGGCTACCTTACATTGCAGCTTGAATTAGACAGGGATTGAAACAACCCATTTTGTACAGCTCTTGACTTGTTCTAAATTTAGATCTGACAGTCCGAAAAAATTTCCTCTCCACACGTTCGTAATTGACGCAGTCATTTCATTTTTTTCCAACAAGATAATAATTATTTCTGAATAAGTCGTGGCAAATTACTGAAATGGAAAATGTTCACATTTACACAACCAATACGAAAGGATTGTGTATTCAGTTCAACACGTGCACCAACAATAATCTGTATGTTTGCGCAATATCAGCACAATTTTTCAATCTTATGGCGTGTGTGGGTCGTGCGTTTACCAAGGGGCATGGCAAAAAAAAATGCGGCATATACAGTGTTTCGCAAATTAATTCAAACCAGGCGACATTTTATTTTCATACCTTGGTTTGAATTTTCCGAGGGCAATATTTTCATACCACGTGATGATATCACCTTGAAATCTAGGAATTCCGGCTTAGTTTGTTAGAGGATTTGTGGCCAGAAGGTATGAATTTATTTTTTCGCGTGGTTTGAAATTAAATGTCGCACTAGTTTGAAAAAAAATAATAAAGACTGTATTTGAAATACCTTGAAATTCTCAGGCTATATTTTATGAGCATCATGCAATGCAATAGTTGCTTTAATGACCAGAAACAGTGAGAAAGTGTTCAAAAGAGGAATATTATTGTAACATGAATCTATTTTTAGTTCAACAAGATCACACGAGCATCAATTCTTGGATGTATCTGATATCTTAGAATATTCTCTGTTTGACAGCTGTTGTGGCTAATGCTGATTTTAACTTCGTACCGATTTAAAATCCTCTTGGAATTCTTAATTGATGCTTGTGCATCTCCGATGGCTATAATCAAATAAGTCACTAATTTCAGCTTAACTCGCGAATTTTAGAACGATTTAATTGACAAAGAAAATCTATTACCCTCGCTTAAATATGCTAAGGAAAGAAATTAATTCTTTTCTATCGAAGGTTATTAATAGAATGTTCGTAGTTCTCTCTACTTGTTTGGTAAATAGGTTTATCATAAGGCACAACTAGATAAGATATAATTTGATGATAAATCTGAAAATTTGTTGGAAAATTTAGAAAACTTCTTGTAGTTACTGTTTCTTTGGACCCGCTTAGAATTGCTTAAGAACTACAGATTTACAATAGCTACAAAAGCCATAGATCGTATCCTTAGCGGAAGCTGGATTCTTTCTTCTGTTATAAAGTAAAGGAAAACTTGCCATCTCTTGCATCTCAATATGTGAATCTAGTAGAAAAAGAATTACGTTTTTATTACTTGAATTATGTACAACGATAGTGAAACATGTTAAACGAAAGTTTCCTACAATCTTACTTCGATATAGAAAATAGTAGTAATAAATAAACTTATTAAAGTTGACGAAAATTATAAGGGAATAATTATGATTACAAGAACAGGCTTTCTAGAATCGCACCCTTTGGTACTATAACCATTGGTTTCTTGGAATATTTTTTCTTCGGATTAAATATACCAAGTGGGGTTTCTGGGGATGGAATTGGCGGAGATTGAACAATATAACCCCTTTTTTATTTTTTTGATCTCTTAAAAAAATATTAACTGGCGAAAAGATTTGGCAAGGATATCATATCTCTCCGATGAATAAAACTACTGATTTACTGAATAACACAAGCTTTGTATTTAATTGATTTCAAATATTAATTCTTGTAGCAAAAGAAAAAGTACTAAACAAACCCAGTATGGGGAAGAAATGGTAAATAATCACAAAACCTATAAATGGCATAGAGCAACATATAACTTAAATAAGAGCTGCCATGATTCCAGCAACACCGAAAGCAGCTAAAGCTCCAGGAAGTTGGTTAGCTCCATTTTCAAATGCAGAAACTGTTGGAGCTGGGGTATCAGATACCAGTGAAGCTTCTTCTGTTTCAACAGATGGTTGTTCGGCAGACTCTTCTGCTGCAGCAGTAGTGTTTGCTGGTTCAGTAGTGTTTGCTGCTTCGGTAGTCTTTTCAGCCTCAGTAGACTTTTCAGCTTCAGTTGGCTTTTCAGCTTCAGTGGTTTGTTCTGGCTCAGTGGTCTTTGCTGGTTCACTAGTTGGAGCTGGAGTATCAGTAGTAGTTTCAGCTGGGGTCTCAGCGACATTGGCAGCACTTGATAAAGCTTCCTTTCCAGCTTCTGGCACCATCCAGTAAGGTTCCCATACACCAGCAGCAGAACAAAGTGAAGTAGCTAATGAGTCTGCACTAAGTACTTCGGCTCCCTTACAATTGTCAGCAATACAATTAGCAATTGGTCCTGCAAATTGTGGCATTACACATAAACAACCAGTGTCCCAGTATGGACATGGAGTTTTATCAGTTCCTTCCCTGACACATGGTTGAGCACATGCTGGTAATTGATCATAAATTCTGTCGGCAAACCCATTGATCGAAGCAGTTCTGGCTACACTAGGAAATGTAGAATAAGGATTTTCATCTTCAGCGGAAACAAGAAGAATAACTGGTGCGAAAGCTACTAAATTGATTAACTTCATTTTTGGTTGATGATTTTAAAATAATTTCTGAATATATGCCTGGGATTAAGCGAGATATTTATAGAACCAGAGAAACTCCTTTCAACTATGAAGTCTGTTGAAAACTAAAAGATCATCTGATGACAAAAATGCCCAATTGGGTTGTAGCATGGACTATTGGGGAAAGAATTTTCTTCAATAAGATTCTCGTATTCCGTTAACTATGTTCAATTTCGATATCGGGATTGCTTTTAAAACTTGGCGATTATTTTCAGGGTTTCTAACCTTGGCATTTGATTCTGTGTAATTCTGATGAAAAAGATAAAATTTGCGAATTCTTATACTTTTCTTGGCATTAGGTGCATATTTTTATAAACTATATTTTATTAAAATAATATGTAAGGGTATTAATAGATTTATAGGCTGGGTGAATATTTTCATAAACTATATTTTATTAAAATAAGGGTATTAATAGATTTATAGCCTAAGCAGGCTACTATTGGAGAAGATGCAAACCATATAAGCGTATATATAACAGAGAAAAGAAATAAAAACATTGTAGCATGGTAGATCTAAATGAAAGCTGCCATTATACCAACAAATCCTAAACCTCCCAACATACTAGGAAGTTTGTTATTGACCCCATTTTCAAAAGCACTTACCGTTGCTGCTGAGGTTTCAGATTCCAGTAAAGTTCTTGTGCTCACCACAGCTGGTTGGGTTTTCTGTGTTTCATTGGATTCTGGAGCATCGTCATTTTTAGCAGCTGAAGAAGTCTTTGAATCACCAGCCTTGCATGTTTCATCACAATCAGTCACTGTTTTAGTTTCTGTTTTGGCAACGGTTTTTGAATCACCAGCAATGCTTGTTTCATCACAATCTGTAGTCACTGTTTTAGTTTCTGTTTCGGCATCGGTTTTTGATTCTTCGGCCTTGGTTGTTTCG
The DNA here is from genome assembly GCA_003676035.1 of Spathaspora sp. JA1. Taxonomy (NCBI): domain Eukaryota; kingdom Fungi; phylum Ascomycota; class Pichiomycetes; order Serinales; family Debaryomycetaceae; genus Spathaspora; species Spathaspora sp. JA1. The sequence continues at coordinate 71,041 of NSGQ01000053.1, read as the reverse complement.
GTATCTTCACCAGTTTCAACATCTTCACTACTTTCTGCATCTTCACTAGTTTCAACATCTTCAGTAGTTTCAGCAGGTTCCTGAGTAGTTTCAACAGGACCATCAGTAACTTCAGCAGAAGTTTCAGCAACATTAGCAGCACTTGATAATGCTTCATAAGCTTCATCTGGAGCGTACCAGTAAGGTTCTCTTACACCAACGGAAGAACACATTGAAATAGCTAACGAGGTAGCACTAACTACATCGGAACCAGGACAGTTGTCAGCAATACAATATGCAACTGGACCACCAAATTGTGGCATCATACACAAACAGCCTGTATCACCTTTAGGACATGGGGTATTTCCAGTAGTTTGGTTGACACATGGTTGGGCACAAGAAGGTAATAAGTCGTAGATTGGGTCAGCAAATCCATTAATAATTGCACTATGGATTGGATTCACTGATGTGGTGGGAGTTTCAGTAGTTTCTACAGGAACATCAGTAGTTTCTGCTGGTTCATCGGTGGTTTCTGCTGGTTCATCAGTAACTTCAGCAGAAGTTTCAGCAACATTGGCAGCACTTATTAATGCTTCATTGGCAGCTTCTGGGAATCTCCAGTAAGGTGGGTCTGACACACCATAAGAAGAACAAGCAGACATTGCTAAGGAAGTAGCACTAACAACTTCAGTTCCCTTACAATTTTCAGCAATACAGAATGCAATTGGTCCACCGAATTGAGGCATGACACACAAACAACCCATTTCCCAGGAAGGACATGGAGTATTTCCAGTGTCTTGATCGACACAAGGTTGGGCACATTTTGGTAAATCATCATAAATGGCTTCAGCAAACCCATTCATTGGTTCATCTGTTTCGACGGGTTCATCAGTAACTTCAGCAGAAGTTTCAGCAACATTTGCAGCACTTATTAATGCTTCATTGGCAGCTTCTGGGAATCTCCAGTAAGGTGGGTCTGACACACCATAAGAAGAACAAGCAGACATTGCTAAGGAAGTAGCACTAACAACTTCAGTTCCCTTACAATTTTCAGCAATACAGAATGCAATTGGTCCACCGAATTGAGGCATGACACACAAACAACCCATTTCCCAGGAAGGACATGGAGTATTTCCAGTGTCTTGATCGACACAAGGTTGGGCACATATTGGTAAATCATCATAAATGGCTTCAGCAAACCCATTCATTGGTTCATCTGTTTCGACGGGTTCATCAGTAACTTCAGCAGAAGTTTCAGCAACATTTGCAGCACTTACTAATGCTTCATTGGCAGCTTCTGGGAATCTCCAGTAAGGTGGGTCTGCCACACCATAGGAAGAACAAGCAGACATTGCTAAGGAAGTAGCACTAACAACTTCAGTTCCCTTACAATTTTCAGCAATACARAAWGCAATTGGWCCACCGAATTGAGGCATKACACACAAACAACCCATTTCCCAGTCAGGACATGGGGTATTTCCAGTATCTTGATCAACACAAGGTTGGGCACAGATTGGTAAATCATCATAAATGGCTTCGGCGAAACCATTCAATGCGGAAGCAAGATTCCAAATAGCTGGAGTAAGAGCTAATAAATTGATTAACTTCATTTTGTAGTTGATTTTCTCTAATCAATAAAGAGAACTGATTTACAGTGCTGGAAATCAATTAACTATTTATACATCTTCAGAAGACACCCGCGGATTACATATGCTCATAAGTTCAAAATCGCAAATCTTAACTTCGAAGTCGTAGCCTTGGCATATATTTTCATAGATTTCCTTTTTATTTTTAACCTTGGCATTGATCGATTAAAAAGATAAATTTCGCGTACTTTAATAAAATTATTTTCACAACTATTTGTCTAAACAAAAAGACACAATATAACTAACAAAAATAAAGAAGCTAAGTTAGAAGTCTTATAGCCTAAATTGGTCTTGGTTTCCGAAGATACTGTGGTATCCGATGTCGATGCCAGAGTATTTTCTGAAGTAGTATTTGCATCAGTTGTAGTTTCGGCTGGACTAGAATTTCCAGTGCCATCTGCGGTCTCACTAGCTTGTCCAGTTTCAACAACCCAGCTCACTGTCTTTCCTTCAATAGTAGTAACTTCTTTTGCTGTTCCAATTGCGCGTGCTAGAGCTTCTGAAATGGAAGCTGGCATCATGACAGTATTTGCCCCAACTTGATTACACAATGATGTAGCTAAAAACCTAGCAGAAGCAACATCTTCTCCTTTACAATTATTAGCAAAGCATTGTCCCATTAAACCTGCCCATTGAGGCATTACGCAAAAGCAACCGGTATCCCAATAAGGGCAGGGTGTATTCTTAGTGGAAATTTTCACGCAATCTTTTGCACAATCTGGCAAAAGATCAATTATAGGGTCGGCAAATCCATTGATACTCGCGGTTTTGGGGACTTTGGGGAAAGTTGCCCATTGGTTGTCTGCAGTTGCCAATAAAATTAAATAAAATATTGGAACTAAGGAATACATTTCTTTGCAGAATAAATGTATACATTATTGAAAGCCGGCTAACCTAAACCAAATATATACAATTTTTCTTGGTTCAGTATTTTTTTGATTCTTTAGATAACTCAAGACAAATATTTTTAGCCACAAGATTGAATTCTTGGCAACTCAGGAACGATTATTCCGCCAATCATGGATAAAATCGAATGAAACTGGAAGTCCCTTTTCGGATTAGTGAACTACGTAAAATAAGTCGAGCTGCATGTGTGGTAAAGTAAAAAGTTTAATTGGTTGTATTTTCCGAACCAAGAATTAAAGGTGTTTTTGCAAACCTTTATATAATTGTCGTATAGTCTACTCTATTTCAATGTTTTTTTATTCTAAGATGTCATGGAAAGTATATTAAGGTTATGATAAACTGTAGAGGAAGAATCCTTGCCAAGGAAAAAGTTAAAATTCTAATGAACTGATCGGGTTTCGGAAATTTCTTTACCCATCCGGTATGGATCTACGATATTCATGATTATTAGTTTTTTACTACCGAGAGAAAATCTACAAATATTAGTATTTGAAGAAGTTCGTCTGTATTACTCTATTAAACTTATGCTTTTTCCTGCGGCAATGCTAAAAATAAATAAAAAATACGAGATTGATGAATAATTCTTACCAAATTCTCTTGAAAATATCCACCTTTCCTGTACCTTTGGTGTATCTAGTATTTGGGAGCATCAACCAGAGACATAAAGTAGCTGAAAATATCACTATGAACAGCGGCAATACCACAAATGCACCAGCATATTGAGAAATCAACCCAACCAAGAATGGAATCACTGCCCCACCTGAAGATCCAAAAGCGGTGGTAACTGTAACCGATATAACTGCAATTTTTCTAGGTATTAAATCTTCCAGCACTATATACGCAATCATTAAAGGGTAAACTGGACCAATCATTATACCAGTAAATGTAATTGTGACGATTTCAATTGGGAAACTTGAAATAACCCAAGTTAATAATGCAAATAAAATTGACAATACTATCAAAACGGAATTTCCTCTTCTAGCTCCGATCAATTTATGGATTAACCTGGTCAAAACTAATCTGCCAAATGTTAAGCCAAACCAATAACCAGAAACAACATACCCAATTGATGTATTTGTATGATTCCTATAATCTCTTAGATAAGTTGTAATCCAACCACCAAATGCAACTTCCGCCCCTTGATAGAAAAACACAAATAATGAAGAAATCCAAGTCAATTTGTTCTTTAATGCTTCCTTCATCAACCCAGACTTCTTGACTTCTTGGGTAGGTTGCTGTTGTTGTTCGTCATCCCATGGTTTGAGATCATCTTCACCATGAACAAATGAAATGTATGTGTTGACTGCAGAAATTAAGAAGAAACCCAACACTACCAAATAGTAAAAATTCCATTTGATACCAGCTTCAACAAATGCCGTTGCAATTAAGGGAGAAACTGATGCACCTAAACCATAACACCCATGCAAATACCCTAAAGCAGTAGATGATTTTTCTAATCTCCCAATAAATACATTATATTGTGCCACACAGATACCAGCCCCAATACCTCCAAAGAGAAAACCAATAATTATAACTGGATATTTCAGTCCCGTCAGGACCAAGGTGTACATGATTATGGATGAGAGACAACCCAAAAAGATTGATTTTCTTCCGAACTTCTTCTGAATCACATTGGAAAGTAATGCTACAAGTATGAATCCTATTGCATTACTTAACCATAGAATTGAAGCAACAGAATATGAAATACTGTATTGAAGTTCGATATAATTCAATAAAACCCCAACTGAACCATCAGAAAGTCCTAAAGCAAAAGCCCAAATTAAAGAAGTGATAACTCGAAATAAATTTTTAGGAGGATTCTTGAAAGTTAAGGGACCAATATCTTCAATTACTGTAACTGTTTCTGTTTGTGTTTTGCTAGAAGTATGAACAACATTAGGATTTGTATGTATTGATTGCAATTCAATTGGGGAATCGGGTAGTTCAGGGGAAACCCTTGAAGAAGAAAATGGGTTTCGTTCCATAATTGATATTGATTAATATATCATCCAGATCAGCATGGAAATTATTTCCATATTTAAACACCCCAGAGATCAAGGCGGGCTGACCCCATCGATTTTTGCATTATGTGGAGAACTGGAAGGAAGCGCGGTAGAATCTTTCCGAAAATCTTTCAGGGAGGCTTTCCTAAAGGGGTAATACCTCCATGCCTTTTTTTTATTTGATAAACTTTTTTTATTTGATAAATTTACTAGTTTTTAAGATATAAGGACTATCCGTGGAAATTCTCGGGAAGTTCAATTTGTCATCAACCATACATATCATCAATTCTAAAAATAAGTCACGAATCTACAATTTATGATTAACTTGAATTATTAATTAAACTGGGGCATATACAATTGGAAATAAATATACTATCTAAGAACTGAATTAAACAACTTGTTTTAACTTTTAAACTAAGCCTTGGATGTATCACTATCATTTTGGTTTAAAGAATCATGACCGTCAACGGACTTTCCTTCAATTTGAGTTGGTTCTTCTTCGGCACCAGGGTTGGTGGAAGCTTTCAACTTAGCCTTGATAGCAGCTGTAGATCTAATTGGTTCCAAGACATAAGCTTGATTTTCTGAGTCATCGTCATCGTAGTAAGCAAATTCACCAATTTGAGCCAAATCAGTACCTAAGATCTCTTCATCTTCATGTAATCTAATTCTTAATTGTGGAATTCTATCCATAACCAACAACAAAATCGAAGTAACAGTGAAGGACCAAGCACCAATTGCAACAGATCCAGCCAATTGGTAACCTAATTGTTTCCAGTGGTGATTAATCCAACCACCAGCAATTTCAGTACCATCAATCATAGCAACATAATCAGCTGCGAAAATACCAGTCATGAAACTTCCAACGAAACCACCAACACCATGAAGAGCCCAAACATCCATACCATCATCAATTTGTAAAATATTCTTTAAATCGACAGCAAAATTACAAATAATAGCTGGGACTATACCGAAAATAATTGAAGTGTAAACAGGAACATAACCAGCAGCAGGAGTAATACCGACTAAACCAGCAATTGCACCGGTACACAATCCCACAGTAGACCATTTACCACCAGTTCTGAAATAGTCAACAAACATCCAAGTTAAACCACCAGATGCAGCAGCAAGGTTGGTGTTAACAGCAGCATACCAAGAACGGATAGAAGCATTACCAGTGGAACCACCGTTAAATCCAAACCATCCAAACCAAAGGAAAATAGTACCTAAAACAATTGATGAAACTGAGTGTGGCTTATACTTTGGAACTTTACCTTGAGTTAAAGGATCATGTCTCTTACCTAACCATAAAGAGTAAGCTAAGGCGGCAAACCCGGAGTTTTCATGGACAGGACCTCCACCAGCAAAATCTAAACCACCTAATTTAACCAACCAACCATTTCCACCCCAAGTCCAATAAGCAATTGGATTATATACTACGGTCAACCAAAGGAATAAGAAAACCATCATTGGACCTAAACGTGCTCTTTCACAACCAGCACCAACCATCAAAATAGCAGTGGTTGCAGCAAACATACCTTGATAAAGACAGAATAAAATATCTGGAACTTTAGGAGCAATACTTGGAGCTCCCAATACATCTTTAAGACAGAAATTTTGTAAAGTACCTAAGAAAGCAGAACCGTTATGAGCGAACGTTAAGGAATACCCCCAAAAGAACCATTGGAAAGCTGTTAAACATGCTGCCATTATAGATGCCCACATTAACGATAACGCATGTTTCTTACGTGACAACCCGGAGTATAAGAGACCAACCCCTGGAATCATAATCCAAACCAATACCGATGCGGTGGCAACCCATACCATATCGGCACCTTGGAATTGTGCATTTAAATCAACCTGAAACACATCACCACCTGTTCCTGTACCTGTAAAATTTGACATCTTCGGAATTAGTGCTTAATGAGTGAAGGAATATCAGAAAGCCAATTAAAAATTTTCACATCATGGAAAATGTGGATTATATTTATATCTCGAGTACGTAAAATCAGGTCTTAGAAAATTGAATTACGAACTTTATTGTGAATAGATAAAGATCGCTGATAAAGCCTAATAGGTTCCTACTAAACAGATCCGATACGATAATTATCAAGAGCCAATAAAATTTTGCAATTACCAAGGTGGGAAAAAAAGTTAGTTGGTGCAATCTATCAAAATCAAAAAAAAAATAATTGTTTCAAAGATAAGCAATATGCAGGAAGATAACCGATCCATCAATTCCATTTAGAAGAGAAGATTTATTGGTGTTTTTTGAGTTCTTATTCTATACTATTTATTGTATTTTCATGTGTACTATGTAATAAGGGCATTAGCTGTTCAGGCTGTGTCGACTGTTCAGGCTATACCAAAGTTAACCTTGACCCAAATTTACCTGTCAAAAATTAATCTTATCTACAACATTTCCAGATAATCTCTGCGAATACAAGAGATTTTCCTTGGCTATTATTGAACAATTCTCAATCAATCTAATGTTCCCTATGATTTCCCTCAGATGAATTTAAGTTGATTAATAAACAACTGCACCTCGTTTTATTTTGTATCCTGGAATTTGCGGTTATTTCGGTTTTGTTTTTGTTTTTTTTGTGTTTCATTCATTTCCTCTTCGCTAGAGATAAGAATGGGATTTTATTTTTAATTTTATTCCTGAACCGGCCAAGAGTTTCTGTTGTTCTTACAGATCTAAATCTAACCTTAATGCATCTTCTTACTTGCTTTTAGAGTTTGCAAGAATAAACTCTCTATTCCCCTCATACTTGATAACATGTGACCCCAAGTTGTTACATTTTTTATAGTTATCCAGTTATCTTTATCTTCTCCACTTTTTATCGTGATTTCAGTATTTCAAGATTCATTTCTTGGCTGATATATCAACCTGGTATCGTCTTGTATAAACCCTAGACAATACTAATTCGTAATTCTGCTTTGAATTCAAACAATATACATATACAGTGTTTCGCAAATTAATTCAAACCAGGCGACATTTTATTTTCATACCTTGGTTTGAATTTTCCGAGGGCAATATTTTCATACCACGTGATGACATCACCTTGAAATCTAGGAATTCCGGCTTAGTTTGTTAGAGGATTTGTGGCCAGAAGGTATGAATTTATTTTTTCGCGTGGTTTGAAATTAAATGTCGCACTAGTTTGAAAAAAAATAATAAAGACTGTATGCAGTATCGGCTTGGTTGGGCCGATGCATCCATACATCAATACAGTTATCTTGTTTCAAAGTTAAATGGAATAATTTCCAATAAAACACAAGAGTCAAAGCTATAAATCTGTTTATACTTGTTGAATTGAAGTCATAGACATCATTCAAGCTTACTAATGAATAAATTGCTGGGTTGTTGTCTCACAAGTAAACATTGGTAAAATACCTGCTGGTCATTTCTAACTTGAAACAACCGAAAAATTCCTGACTATTCGACGACTTTTCAATCTTTAGTACAAGGACGTCTCAGCCCCCACTCTTGTCTAAACACCATATTAGTAACCAATTAGTTTAGGAAATGGCAACCGAAGATCTGAATGTCAGTGAACACGAAAGTGTTAATTTCCCCACGACAATCTTAACATCCAAATCTCCCGAACAAGCCGCACTAATTATCCCCAATGCAATTAATGCTTCTTCACAATTAGTGGGTAAAGATTTACTCAATTGGTTCAATTATTATACAACAATCATATCTAATTACAACCAAGGTTTGAGACAATTGATTGACCAAGGTGCTAAAATTGGTAAACAATCAAGTGCTGGCTTTAGTAACTTTCCAAGAAATTGGAACCATTTGATTAATTCTTTGCAATTGGAATTTCAAGCCAATGAAAATGTTTACAAGAATTTGAAGTTGGAAATCATAAATCCATTGAAACATTTGGTTGAAACTGATGTCAAGATTCCAGAATTGTTGATCAATGGTCAAGAATTACAGGAAATTGCCTCCAATTTGAAAAATGGTCAACATGATGCTGAAATGCAATGGAATTATAAAGCCCCTCAATCTTTCGTCAATCTTGAGAATTATAAAAAAGATGAAACCCAGTTATTATTTGATATAATATTGAATTATTTCCAATTGCAAAATGGAAAGTTGACAAAAGGTTTAAGCAATAATGAAACTTCTACCAATTATTTATTAGGAAACTTTAAGTTGAATGATGAAATAAAGAATCAATTAAACTACTTGGTACAAACTGAGTTTGCTCCAACTCCTGACCATATGGGATATGTTAATGATCAGATTAAACAACAACAACAATTAAACAAGCAAACACATCCTCACCTGAAAAGATTGAGTTCGTTTGGTAGACCTCAAAGTCATGCTGATACTGTTTCTTCTGGTTCCTCGGCAACTTCCTCAAAGAAGCCTTCTAAACTCAAATCTAGAGTTGGTTCCATTTTTGGGAGAAAGAAGAAGAAGGATAAAGATATACCTATTGAATCAACCATCCCCGAAAGTACATCTGTTTCATCCGCTGCGTCGCCACAAATTCCCCCAAGTAGAGTTCCAGCCCCTATTTCCTTGCAAAAATCTAAACCTGTTCCAGTACAACCCAGAGAAAGGGAACAACCATCAATCCCTACTGCAATTGAGAAGAAAACAACTCTACCTGAGCTTCCTGAACAAGCAGAATCACAAACACATTCTTCAGAGTTATTTCCCAGACAGATGGCCGATATCCCTGAATCTCCAAATGTTGTGACATATAAAGATACGGATCAAGAATCTTCTTCTGATGAAGAAGGCCCAGATCATATCGATGTTAGACAAAGGCAGGAATTTGGTGAAGGTACTCCTGTTGCAGCTTTCCCCACGCCTCCACCCAATGACCGTGGTATATCTGGCAGAACAACTCTTGATCCAAGTTCTCATGCAACTACTTCTTATAATAGAATTTCGACTGATATCACATCAAGACAAAGTTCTGGTAAATATAGCTTTGAAGCTGGAGATGAAGAAAAACCACTCTCGGCTACTACGGAACCAAATGGATTTGAACCTCACCCAGAAGAAATTACTAGTAGATCTCAAGTCACCAGTGCACCTCCCCCACCACCTACCAGAAAGGTGGTTGTGCGCCATGAAGATGGATTCGACCCTTCATCAGAAAAGAAGACCAGGATTACTTCACAAATGTTTCATAATCTTCCTACTGCTAGAGATTCTTTTGCTGCTCCCTCGTATACAAACAACTCATTTAAACCCTTGTCGAGCCAAAATACAGGTCATTCATTGAGAAGTACTGAGGTGTTTAAGCACCAAGATTTTGCTGATGCCAACACAGGATTGAATGCTTCTGTTGCGGAAGTGATTAGTGCCAACTTTAAAGATGGAAAATTACAAAAATCAACAGTTCTTGGAGAAGTTGCATTCAACTACAAGACTAATGGTGAAGAGATTCCTGAAAATATTTTAGTTCAAATTCCTAATCAATATGAAAAAGTTGTTGCAAATAAACATTTTATGGAAGAAAGTGGCGATAATACATATAAATTATTGACATCTCCTATTGTCTCTAAAACTTTAGGAGGATTGAAATATATGGTTAATTTAGATGACTCTAAAATTCCTATAATAATCCAACAAATCTGGAAATTTGAACCACATCAGTCAAGTTTAATGGTTAGTCTTCGATTGAATCCAAATATTAAAAGTTTGACATTAGATAATTTTGTTGTTTCTGTTGCTTTAAATACTGATATAGAAGCTACTTCTGCTTCATCCAAACCTCAGGGAGCTTTCAATAAAGAGAAAAATAGAATTACCTGGAGATATACTCAACCGTTGATAATGGATTCGAGTAATAATGAAGAAAAACTCATTGCCAGATTTATGACCAATGGTTTAGGTTCCGAACATGAATCTGGTGTTCAATTGAAATTCCAAATAAAGAATCCAGACTGTAAATTTATTACCATCTATAGTAACGATGATTCACAAGAAATTCCAACATTTAGCAATTTGGTTAGTGGGAATTACACGGGTCAATTGTGATTTTAGAAAAACTTTTTTTTTATGTTATTATATACTAAAGAATATATACACCCCCATGGCTACTATTCTGACTTTTTCTCTTTTAAATCAGATTTAATTTCTGGAGATAATTCGTTATATGCAGCTTGTAAACCAGAGATTTGTTTCTTGAAAGTATCAATATCCAATTGTTTCTTGTCAATCAATTGTTGTAACTCTTCAATTTTCTCTTGTTCTTCCTTTGATTTTAATGACGTGTCATTTACCTTCGCCGTCAATTCTCTATATTCAGCTTCTTTAGAAACCATCTTCTTAACAATGGTCATTACAGTAGCAATAGCCATCATCAAATATAAAATAGCCCCACTCAAGTAAAGATTACGTTGAGCATAAAACTTACTAGCTAATTGATCATAATTCAATGGCTGTTCGTAGTGATGGTGACGGGTACTGTTTTCAAAGTATGGATTATCAATGGCTCCAGAATATCTCTGTAATCTTTTTAAACAATCAAAGAATTGTAAAGTCATTAACATTAACGAAAATATGACACCTACCCTGAAATTAGAAGAATTTTGACAGATAATTGAGAAATTGACAATCTTTTGACGGATAACTTGAGGTAATGGAAGAACTAATATCAACAACACGACCATCTGCACGACCATCGTGCAGAAAACCAATGACATTTGAAGACTCATTCTTAGGTAGTTTAACTGACAAAGTTTAAGAAGTTGTAGAATTTGCCATTGATTTTGTTTTTCTAAACCCTGAAATCCGTGACATCATAAGCCTGTGAAAAAAAATAGTGTTTGGCGCAGCCAACAAACGGTTTCCGAAGGGTCCACCCTCCGAGTTTGAATAGACCCCTGGTATACCATTGATGCTTGTTGTTGGAAGAGAACTGTCGATTGGAATATTACTAACAAATTCATCTCTAATAGTTTCTATTTTCATTCTAATACATTTTCGAGTATTCAATAATAAAAGAGTATAACCGGATAACTCGCACAGTGAGACAACCGAACGCTTGATTCCATCATAGTAGCCATATTGACCTTCGCGTCGTTCTGCGAATATTTATATAGTTATTAGTTGTGTTCTTACCAGCCAGGTTGTAGTTATGTTGAATATTGACAGCGGAGACAATCTATTAAGTATACAAAAGAAATCTGGCGTATTTATTAATAATATAAACATGACTAGAAACAACAGCTTTTTCCGAATTATTTATTATATCATCTGGTAGCTACAATAATTGCTCAAAACATAATAAGTTACTCTTAATTTATCATTGTACGAATTTTACTTTTTGATCTGGTACAATGAAAACACCAAACTCTTCACTATCTTTTGATAATATAGAAAACCAATTCTAGAATCATATTTTATCTGATTTCATTCCTTTATAGTCATTGTTGTGCCTCGATTGTTTCCCACGTAAGGTATGCTTGGTTCGTGAATCCCTGGAGTTTTATTTTAGAACCCTTCGGTGCAATAAACAGTGTATATTGCGAAACAATCAAGTTTTTCAAGCTTGAAGGAAAATAATCTACTTCAATTGTCTTTAATGGGGATCCTTCCAATTGCAACATAACAAGCTTAGACTCATATCTCAGATCAAATAAAGGAAACAGCAGTGTAATCTTTGATATTGGATTATAGGATAACGACAAAAACATGAGATTTGGAGGTATAACCCAATAATCTAAGTTATCTATTATGTTGCTACTAAGTCTTAGGTAAATCAAATTTGTAAGTTCGTTCCAATAAGCATATGATAATACATTTCTGATCTTATTGCAGCAAAACTCCAACTCTACTAGTGATGATGGGAATCGAAAATGGGTCAATTCTTGTATATTACAATTAAACATGTGTAATTTGGTCAAGCTACAAGGAAATCTAAATTCAGTTCCATAATCCCAAACCCATGAATTACATGATATATCTAGATGTTCCAAATTCACTGGTAATCTTCTTAATATGTCACTCTGTGTAAGCTTATTTCCTTTGATGTTTAAGTTTAACAATCGATTGGGCCAACCACAAGTCTGAATTAGTTCAGTTAATGTATTGCTTCGGAAACACGCTTCATCTAGTTTTAGTTCTTGAAGGTCTTGAGGCCATGCCTCTCCTTTAATAGTTCGAATTTCGTTGTGTAAAATAACTAATTTTTGTAACCCACGGGGTAAATCATCAATGTATAGAGTTCCCAATTGATTTCGTTCAAGAGCGAGCAGCTTTAAACTTGCCAGGAACTTATTCCGAAATATTGAAAAGTTAATTATGGTGATACCACGTAGGGAAATGCAGCGGAGACCAGCGGGATACTCCCACCTTGAGATTGAACCTGTTAGTAAGTATGGCCGATACAAAAAGCCCAGCCAAGGTTCTCGAAAACCAATGTCTACTAGACTTGGGTGGTTTACGAATCTTGGATTGTTAATCAATCCTTGATTTATACAGTTCAAATCCACGAATTCAAACACTAGTTTGGTTAAATTATCAAAAGATATCACATAGTTGAATTCTGCAAGTCTAATGGAACAAGTCTGATTTATAATTTCTAATTGATCAACTTGGCAAATTCTATCATAATATTTTTGCAATATATACACTGTTTCTTGAAAATAAGAGCCCGGTCCAGTACAAATACTCAATCGTCTAGGAATAATATCAGGGAAATCATCCATGAAACCGAAAATACTGCTCATTTCGGAAAATATACAGTGATAGCGATGATTTTTAGGGTCAAATAAAACAGACCTCATGTTGATCATGAAATGAATTCGATCTGAAAAATATTTGCGGGTGGCCAGTCGGACATAATCATTTGGGAACTTCATAAAGAACTTAGTTAGATGCTCCTGGGTAACTTGGATGAAGATTATATCAAGTGCAGTTTCACGAAGCTGGGGCAACAACTTTTGAAGGAAACATGCGAAGCGTTTCCGTTGATAGCCTGCTCTAGTAAGCATGGTGTTCTATTTTTGGAGTTGAAGACCTTGAATAATAGTAAAATTATTTAAAACCGATTGGAATTAGCTAAGTTATAAGGCTGTATACAATTTGGCAAGCTTCGCGTGAAGCGATAAGGTGTTTCTTGCAGTTGCCAATATGTAATAATAAGCATAACAAATTTTGCAATCTAGGGAAATTATATTGAGTAAATATCAACCTAGTCACAGTTCGCATGGTCAACTAGAATCAATCAATACATAGAACAATTTTTGTAGGGTGTAAGCAATTCACGAGTTGGACATTTGCTGCCTAGTACTCCAGGTAAGTTAAAAACATGATGTTTTGATACTTCTCTTCGTAATAGTATATAAACATAGACTACTATTCGGACCGGTTAAATAGGAAATAGATGCCTCTTAGCATGTTTCAACCTGGATTTGAAAAAATCTGGCACGTACCAAATTTAGTAGGAAGTGGAGCGGTATTGAAAAGAGATTAAAGCGTAATGAACAATCTAATAATCTTTTCATTGAATTTATATGCTCCAGTTTATCTTCCTTATAGTTAAAAGCGCAAAATATCCAGAGATCCATACATACATTTTTGGAAAAAAAACTGGATTATATTTTACACTCGTTGCTCTTGCAGAATATACTTCAAATTCGATAATAATAATATTAAATGCTATATATTACAAACCAAATACTCTTTTGGCATAATTGTAGGCGCAGATACTAAATAATATCATACAGCACACGATTCCGAAAAACCATCCCAATCCATCATAATCTTGTCCTGGTACTATACAATTCATTCCCCATAAACCAGTAACCACATTTATAGGTAATACTATGGTACCTAAAATAGTAATTTTACCCAAGACATCATTGGTATCATTATTAACTTTGGTCATATCAATGTTAATTTGAGCCAAATAATTTGAATGGAATCTGGCTAATAGTTTCTCGTAATGATTTAATGCTTGAACCATAGTAACTATATGATCTTGAATATCGCCAAGATACATTCCAATTTCTTGTTTTGACAGGTTAGAGTTGAGTTCAACTTCATTGAACCGCTTACTAAATCCTTTGATAACATCAGCTTTTGTACCTAATAATCTCAACACTGACATTACTCGTTTACGACATTCTCCAATTCTTCTCAACATATCACCCTTACGTTTCCAACCTAAAATCTTAGATTCGGTAGATTTAGAACTTGAACTTTTGGTCGAACTTGAAGAAGCAGATCCAGCCTTGAATCGAGACCCGGTTAAATGACGATGATCCACGGTGGATTTTGACCGTTTTCTCATTACGAAAACATTATCTTCTGTCGGTTTTTTGAATTCGGTGGGGATTCTTTGCAATTTAGGATGATGATGACGTAAACTATGATGTACTGATTCATCATCATCGCTATCGGAATCGGTATCATCATCGGAATCAGTATCACCTGAGTGCATCTTTAAAATAGCATCTTCAATAGAATTGACTTCACTTTCAATAGTATCAATCATCGGAGCAAACGAATCAGTGATATCATCAATCAATGCATAACATATCCAATCAGAACTAACAGTTAAATATTCCTTCAACATTCTTGCTCTTCTTCTAACGTTGATAGGATGAGGGGTAGCTGAAAAATGGAATGTTATAACCGCATCTTTGAATACAATCATATACATGTTTAAAGGCAGCAATTCTCCTTCTCTAATCTTTTTCCCTTTAGATTTTACCGATGTACTAGGAGGCTTTTCAACAAATGATTGAGTCCTTCTTCTGTCTTTAACATTATTACCTCGGAACATTGATGTGATATACTTCCAAGTTTTCCACTTGCGGTCAGATACACTTATACCATCATCATCAATACAACTTGAATTGTCGAGCATTTCTTGCAACTTATTCATCTTCTTTTCATTTTCCTTGGCACGTTGCTTCCGTCTTTCATAAACAACATCAAATGAAGTGAAACAAATGAAATAATATGATTTAAACAATTCAACCTTTTCACGAGCTTCTCCTAAAAATATATCCTCAGTAGTTAATGGATGGATTCCAAATGTTTTAGAAAGTACCTTCATTTCTTCCTCGGTCGGATCAAATACATCTAACCAAAATGGTTCTGGTCTTGTTTCAGTTTCTAATGCTGATGATGGGATATCATTCATGGATCCATAAGCTGTGCCTGGTCTCGGAGTCTCTGTTCCTTCATTTACTGAAACTTTGATTGATTTCGCTTGCATAACCAAGTTTGTTGAACTGACACCAGAGGGACTTAACATGGTACTAATTTGATTTGCGGATGGATTAGATCCATTAATCGAAGATGATCTTGTTAAATCTCGTTCGGTATAATGAGTAGGTTGGAAAAGATCTTGAAGTTTTTCATAAATTGTTTTCTCGTGTACAGATTGTGAGTCGCCTTCATCTGCTTCTTCATCTTGGGGACTCTTTGATCGTTCATTCTCTTCAAGCGTACTACTTAACACTAATCCGCTTATTGAAGGTGAATGAATAGTTTTGTTTAAATCTTCTCTGAAATATGTGAATCGACATACTTCACCATTTATTTTCCCAGTTTTTTGATTATATTTAAAACTCCTCAGCAGGGATTTGTTCAAAATGGTTGGAATTTTCTCTTTGGTCATTTCCCAAGGATGAATGGATGTAGGTCTTACTCTAACGGTATCACCCTTCAATCCAAATGATTCTGCTTCATTAACTTGATAATTAGCCATGAGAGGTGTTGATTCTGTATATTTTGGCAGGGTAGAACTGGTATCATGTTGCTGTGGGGGTGGTGAAGGTCTATCGCTGTGAATTATGTTATTGCCTTGGAAATTGACACTTTGAAATATGTCATTTTTTGGAGTCATGGAACGTTGAGTTGTCAATTGAGCTTCTTCCAATTCTTCCTCTATAAACTCTTCCAATACTCTTAAATCGGGCCATTGTGAAGTTTTGACAGTGTCAGTATTGGCACCATCATGATAGTAATCAGGAAAACAAACATCATCTAATGAAGTTGAATCACTTGAATGCTCAGATGATGGATTGGATTCTCCAAATTCATGAGAATCAACCGAATATCTATCATCTTGTTGGTCTGAATGAAATGAAGCACCTTCATGTTCACCATCTCCTTCAAATTCCTCGTCTATATTGGAAGATCGAAAGGGGATATTCCAAGATCTTGCCCGAGCCAATTGTCGTTGTTCATGGGCATATTGATCCATATCAATTGCAATAGCAGAAGGTGAAATAGGAGACGTACCGGTGGTTCCTGTTGTGGCGGTATTAATTGGGTGATGTGAAGTTGTAGAATGTTTTAACAAATGCTGAAGATTTCTATTGGTCAATGGTAAGCTTGAATTGGGATTTTCCGTAAATCTTCGATATACATTAGCACTGTTATTATTATTGTTAACTTCATTCAATTGATCTTGGTTGTTTAATGGAGTATATTTCTGGGAAGCACGTCTTCTGTACCTTGCCGGTGATGAATGAATATTGGGTAAGTCATTATGAGTTCTATGATCAATATAAGCCCCCGGATTGATTCCTGAAGGACTTGTAGTTCTACTTGATTCAGTATAATCATCACCACTTTCTAACTTTGCTCTTGCTTGATGAGCACCAGCTACAATTGAATCATACCTCGACCTAGATGATTTATTATTGGATTGGACTGGGGCAGACTTGTATGCAGTTGGTGAAGTATGCTTTTGTGGAGGTGGCGGATGGGAATACTGTTGTTCTTGTGTTGAATCAGTCTGAGGAGGTATGACGGAGTAGTTTAGATCTGAGGGAGATGGAACTGATCTATCATCCTGACTATTGGTGAAATCCCCTCTTGAATATTTCTTGGATTTACCCATTGTTTAAATGTACCTAGTATTGATTGAAAGGGTACCTATTCCTAAGGAATATATGGAAAAAAGGATGATCTTGTTACACTCTTCCAGAAAAGGTGAAATAATTAGGAGGGAAAAAAAGACTAATTTGGTCACAAGATGTTAAAATTTGAAACGTGTGAAATGCTCTTTCTATTTGAAAAACCGGTATAGTAATTGTGGGTTAAGAACATTAATGCAATACAATAAATCCTTCCCCCAAAAAGCAGCAATCTAACATTCTAAAAATTACAGTTCATTTTTTGTAATTTATTTTTTCTACTGCGATAACAAAAAAAAGAATTCTAAATCACAATACAAATTATTTTTTTTTTGTTCACCTTTAAATTTCGAAGTGTATTGTTTGGTTGGTGGTAACCAAGGGGAAAATGCCCCCACGTGAGCACTTACCACAAATTACAAGAATTAATGTTGAAATTTTTAAATAATTTTACAAGAATGTAACCCCTAAAATCCAAGCTTTTGGAGTTCCAATGGTGTTGGAATCAGACTAAGATTTTGTAAGTAATTCTTGGTTGTAACTAGCTTGGATACATCTAAAGTTTTGTAACGTTGGTTACCAGTCACCCAATTTCAATAATTTTTTTTTAAAGTTTTTTTCTTGGTCAAAAGGTGGTTACGAATCACAAAAGTAAATATTAATTAACTATTCAAATATTTAGGAAAATTGGTGAATCAACATTAAGAATGGAATGCGCTTTATATTTCCCTTTCTGGAATTGACTTTACCTAGTGTTAAATTGGAATCTATTAACACGTTAAAAAACGTTTATACCTAACTCAAGTGTTGATCTGCTGGTATTAAAGTGAAAAATCTATTATACCTTCCAAGTTACTCAGTACACATTATACTAATCATCTGCTTCACTTTCCTCGTCTTCTTCTTTACCTGCTGAACTCTTTTGTTGAGGTTTCTTTGAAATATCGACATCTTCAAACTCCTCATCATCATCACTATTTTCAATTTTTTGTTTCTTGACTTTCTTTTCTGGCTTTGATGCAGTGGTTGGGGTTGAAGATTTTGGTGTTTGACCATTCAAAATATCCAATGCATTTTGAATCTTATTCGTATTTTCTAATAATTTATACCATGTATCTTCTGTTAATGAAATTCCTTTCTTTCCTGGCTTCTTTTCGCCATCTTTATCAATATAAAACTCTCGAATATCAACAAGATTAATATTGTTGAATTTACGAATGGTTACTTGTTTCTTTTTATCCAATTCTATAACAGTTTCATTACCACTTGCTGCTGAACCACCTGAAGAAGTATTTCCTCCTCCTCTGTTTGAATATGACCTCTTATATGACATTGTTTATAATGAGTAGTATTCACAACCGCGTTTTTGCTACCCTCTTCTTTTCTAGCAATTTTTTTTTCTTGCTGGATTTACCTTGTACTAACTTAAGAACAATCGAGCAAACCACAGTTGAAGGAAGGTTGCTTGCATAAGGATAATTTAATCTTTTACCTTTATCTTAATTTCGAATAACTCTAGTGGCTGTAATTGTCTATAGTTTAGTGTTTGTTTTCCTTTGCTAAATTCTTTCAACTACAACTTTACTTACTCTTCATCTTTTTTGCAACAATTTTGTCAAAACTTTACTTAATATCATACAAATTACTACACTTTTTTATAAATTATTAAAATTTCAGTTATTTATTAGAAGCTACGCCTCAGTCTATAAATCTATTTAATCTCTACCTGGTATTCCACTTGGCCAAAGTTCATTAAAATGATTCTTTCCTAATAAATCTTGAACTTTCTTAACCAAGGGAACATCCTTATTATTAATATTATTGATATTTTCCTTAATATTCCAATAACTATCAATTGCAACTTCCAATTCTTTAATATTTGAAACTCCCAATACAATAGCGGTATTTTGATTCCAACTTAAATTAGAAGTTTCTTGAACTTTTGTTGAAAATAACCATTCCTTTAATGCAAATCTAGTTGCTAATTCTGCCAATTCTACATTATCTTCCCGTAACAATTGTTGAGAAATATCATAGACTTTATCTTTCAATTCTTGTCTAGCCGGATGGAACGAATGAGTTATATCCGATCTTAACAATGACATGGAAAGAATTGACCCATTCATAATTTTTGAAATACCACATTCATTTATCAATTTATCATAATATTCAAATAATCTAACATTTTGAATACAACCATTACAATATGATAAAATCGCATCAAGACTTCCAATTTCTTGATTTTCCTTTGCTAATAAGGCAATTTTATATAAGAACTTGATAGGATATCCCGAAACTCCAAAATTCTTAATCTTACCTTCAAGTTTTAATAATTTTAATTCTTTTAAAGCTTCAATTATCTCCAGTTCTTCAACAAACTCAATATCATGAATATAAACTAAATCAAGATATGTAGTGTTTAATCTTGTTAAAGATCTTTCAATTGATTTACGGACCAGAGGCCGAGAATAATCAAATTCATCTAATTTAACTCGTCCAACTTTTGTACATATATAGTAAGATTCACGAGGATGGGTTATTTTAGTCAAGGCGTTTCCAATTATTTCTTCAGAAGGTCCATAATATGGAGATGTATCAATGGCATTAACACCGAGATCAAATGCGGTTTGAATGATTTCTTGAACTGGAAGCAGATGGGGATCAGAAGAATATTGAGTGTTGAAAACAGCACCACCTATAATCAACGGTGGAAGATTCTTGATTGAATACGGCTGAACAACTTCAGCCTTACCAATTGCTTTAGTCATTTCTTAGGTGTATATGAGTTGGACTGTACAGCTTCGTTGAAAAGCCAAAAAAAAGAGTAATTCTCGCACATTAAAATTACGTAATATAAATGCCATAGTTTACTTATACACAAAGAAAAACTCTAAAATAAATCATCACCTTCAATTAAATAGTTACCAGGCACCAATCCAATCATACCTTTATATTGTTCACAATTACTTCCCAATTCACATACATACCAGTTATCTTCTTGCTTGTAAATAATGTACATATACCATCCTTTCTTAAATAGTAATTCTCCTTCTGCTTGTGGTTTAAATGAATATCTTGCTCTTGCTTTACCAATATATGGTTTTTGATTTACTGGGGTGATATTTATCATAGAATGTAAATTTAAAAATGATTTTGTAGATTTTTTCAGAAATGTACTTTGACCGAAAACATCTGATTTTTGGGTATCTAGGGTTAAAGATTTTGGTCGTGGCTTACTTGTGGTTGATGGTGGAGTTGTTGGTTGGATAAAATTTAAGGATTTAACAGGAGAATTGAAATTAATTGATTCATATCGGGTAGCGGTTTCATGTCTATCATCAACATAATCCGATTGTGGTTTTATTGGAGTTGTAGGTTCGGTTTGATGTCGGGATTCGCTTTGTTTTGAGGAAGCCTCCGTTTTAGATCGAACTGAACGTCTAAATTGGTTAACATCTCCATTCCCACCAGAATTTAAATCTTCGAGAGCCTTGGCAATAAAATCTATTGAAAAATCTTTCATTACTGGTACTTTTACTTGTTGTTGATTGGGTTTGGTTAAATTTGGGATTGGGCTCTTCATTATATTCAGGAAATCATTAGTTGCACGTCTGGTAATTTGTTCTTGAACTTGTTTCAATTGTTTTTCTTTTCTTCTTGGTGATGCCCAATGTCTTTGATCAGAATTACTTGAATTGGTGGAATAATTGGAATATGTAGTTGGGTTGGAATAATTTGAAGATCCATTAGATCGAGTGAAAACTTCTTCATCAGAATTATGTCTCTTGTCTTTGATTGAAAATACATCATGGTGCAAACTTGATTCTGAATCGGCAAATTCTGGAGGTTGTTTTCTGGTAGGTGAAGGAGTCTTTGGTTTTGAAATATCAGGTGCTGCCGGTGTTATTGGTGCAACTGGAGGTAGTTGCTTATTATTGTTAATAGTTGTGGTAGGTTTAGTGTGGACTACTCCATTTGATGCCAGGGAATATGTCAGATATGTTCTTGATAATATAGGTATATGGTCTGGATTACTCCCATTAGATAAACAATATTCAATTGGTTTTTCTTCTTGTCCATTCATATACTCTACAAATTCACAACCTTGATAAATTTTATCTCCTGTACCATAATTATTACTAAATTCTTGTAAATCCCAAGCTGGTTGAATTTGGGCAAACACGGTTCTTGCCAAATCCACTGATTGGTCATTATCAACACATAGTGTGGCAATATTGTTACAATAATTGAAACAATTGACTTTACATGTTTGAATTCTTTCCAATTCTAATTTATAAAAATCATTTAACGATATTTTCCAATCTTTAATATAAATATCATTGATTTCATTATAATTACCAAGAGCAATTTGATAATTCTTTCTTGAATTGTTTAAACCAAGATTTACCTTTTGATAATTTCGTTCATATTTCTCCAATTCCTTACCCCAACTTGTTTGTATTAATAATTTAAACTGTTTAATTTGGATACAATCTTGTCGATAATTGTTTTTCGCTTGATCCAATTGTTTCCAAGCATCTTGTCTTTTCGTAAACACTTTATTCATATGATGTTGTAATTTGTTGACTTTTTGTACATACATATTTTGGAAAGTTTTCAATTTCCCAAGATTAATTTCATCAGTTGATTTAATAAATTTAAAATTATTTGAAATCATTTGTTCATTTTCAACATTTAATTTATCTAAAGATTTCCTTAAGGTTCCTGTTTCATGAGTACCAAGAGTATATTTTGTAGTTAATTTTTCCAACTTTTTACAATAATCTTTTTCGATATGAATCTTTTCTTGATAAAAATCAATTAATTCTTGTAAGGTCTTTAATGAATCTTTAATTCTGGTTTGAATACTACTGTATCCAAAGTTGCCCGAACCCCAGAAATTGTTTACAAATTGACAATCTGTAGTATTTCGTTGCGGTGAAGAGTTTGAACTTCGTGTCATTGGGGAGTTTAAGACTTGTATTCGTTTTTAGCTTTGTTTATGTAATTATGAAGTATATATAGTTCGAAGTATACTTTTTGTTATGTTTGGTTGTGCTATAGGGGTAGGAATAAAGGGTTCTAGGAAATGTAAACTAACAAGATTAATAATAAAAACAATTTGAGAATAGACGATCAACAAGTTAAAAAAAAAAGAATTTAGCTTTTACGTATCCCTCCCCCATCTTGGTTTTAGTTCAAGATGTATGTAAAGAAATGTTTATGTTCTTCCCGATTAGGAAGGTTGGGTCTTTTTAGTTTTTTTTGCGGCCCCTGGTTAATATTTTTTCGTGCCTTGGTTCTGTATGAAAATGCAAAATCATGTTTTGCGCAGCAAGTCGTATTAAGACGTTGAGGCATCATACACTTTGAACTGAAACAGTAATGTATAGGTTTCAGGAAGGGGTCTTGGTTTTGGAAAGTCAATACGAAGAATAGATTGAAATATGTGTCAGCAAATAAATAGCAGTTCTACATAGAGGGTGAAAACAGCCAATTCACTAACAGGGTAATTCACCGTGACGTTCTTCTCTGTGGCATAGTTCAACCGCAGACCCTGAACAAAGAGTACAATTAAACCAAACTGTTCAACCATGATGTTCTTGTATCTTGCAAAAACAACCTAGCCTGATATGGATATTTGTATAACTTAGAGAACGCGTCATTCGAACTGGTTAACAATATCTGAAATTCGCTCTCCGTGGAAATTCGAGTTTAATTATCTCATTCATTAATACATCCTCTACTTGACAACTAGCCTCACCATTCTTTGCGAAATATGACATATTATCGCATAATTAGCCGAATTCTACTCCATTAATTAATTAATCAAACTATAACTCAAGTCCGATCCGAGATTTTCTTATCGCACGTGACTCTTACATAGTTAAGACCTCGGTAAAGCCTATCCGATCCTTGAGGCTGAAGCACAATTGTCCTGCATGTAGACATATTTTCCACTTTCCCGGAGCATCTGAGATCCAACGGAAATAATGACTGGTCTTTGTTAATTTATTATCTCGGATCACACTACATATTCTTCTGGAAGATTTGCATATATATCTAGTATTTTTCCTGTTTTGTCTATGATATAATATAATTACAAACAATTATGACTTCGCTAGAAACTATAAAACAGTCTAAACCTTACAAATATGCTTCCAATGTAATCCTGTTCCTTATAAGTCAGTGGTTCTTTGTATTTCTTGGGGTATTTATTGCATTAGCACATTCCTTTCCTAATTTTGCTCGACAAGGAGGGTTAATCAGAGCTGAATATACCATCAGTTATGGAGCTGTTGCTATAATTTTTTTAATTTCCGGATTATCAATGTCTACCAAACAATTATTAGTTAATATTGCGAACTGGCGAGCACATTTCACCGTTTTATCCATGTCGTTTTTAATTACAAGTTCGATTATTTTTGGTATTGCTACCGGTATTAAACTTTCACACGATGCTGAAATTAACGATTGGTTATTAGTTGGTCTTATTGTTACTCATGCATGTCCTACTACAGTTTCATCCAATGTCGTTATGACTAAATTAGCTGATGGGAATGATGTTTTAACATTATGTGAAGTTTTCATTGGGAATGTCTTGGGGGCATTTATTACTCCAGCTTTATTACAATTATATATGAGAGGTACTTGGGATTTTGGAAATCCAAGTCATCAAAATAATGGAACTGAAACTATCCAATATTTATATGCTCAAACTATGAAACAATTGGGATTTTCAGTATTTATTCCATTGTTTGTAGGTCAAGTTATACAAAATGTATTCCCTAAGCAAACTAAATGGACTATGCAATTTTTTAAATTGGGGAAAGTTGGATCTTTTATGTTGTTGTTGATTATGTTTCAATCTTTTTCAACTGCATTTGCTCAAAATGCATTTAATGAAGTTTCAAAAGCATCAATTATCTTCCTTGTTTTTTTCAATATTGGGATTTATTTATTCTTTACATTATTAACTTATATTTATGCTCGTCCTTATATTATCAAATTATGGTTGAATAGTGAACCGGATGAGAACTCAACGGTATTGTATAAGTATTGTTATACTATATTCCGTCCATTTTATTATAATAGAAAAGATACCGTAGCAATTATGCTTTGTGGACCAGCTAAAACTGCAGCATTGGGTGTTTCTTTAGTATCTTCACAATATGGAGCTCATAATCCTAAATTGGGGATTATATTAGTACCTTTGGTCTTGTATCAAGCTGAACAAGTCATGACGGCGAATGTCTTGGTTAATTTTATGAAGAAATGGATTCATGCTGAAGATAAGAAACCAGAGGATGAAGAGAGTCAAGTGTTTGAAGATCAAGAAAGTGAACCACCAAGTATAGAAGAGGGGAATAGCAGTCAAGAGTTGAGACATGAAATTATTTATCATGGAGATGTTGATAAACATTAAACAAGTTTGCCTTTTCCCTAATTATAGAATAGTAATTTATTTATTTAATAAAAGTTTAATTTAGTTTATAGTAGATTCAAGAGGAGCCAGATAATGGAAATGAGGACAGAAATTTAGCAAGAGTTGCAGTAATGATGTTCTAGTGCTATGAAAGTTCTACAATTTGGTAAGCTAAAAACACAAAACCAGTGGCAAGAGTTTGACGAAAGAAACAGCTCCTAAATTGAACCTAGTATTTATACAGGAAAGTTCGCACAATCTTTTATCCAGTTTATTTACTTTTCTTTATTCTCATTATATTCGTTGATATATGTTAAGATTAGTTGATTATTAGTATAAGGTACTCACTTGGTTTAGAAAGTTACAAAGGATTCAAGTATGGTTGCAAATACTCCAGACTTAAACAGCATAATGTTAATATTAAGCGCAACTAATATTAATATTCTGTTGTTTAACCCGGAATTAGTATTTGTAACCTTTTTCAAACTTCCCCAAGTGTATGATTAAACTTCTTGGTTGTCAAAGTGGTAACCTTATTCATAATTAATTACTTAAACAACGATGTTAAGCTACACGTGACTCTGCTAAATATTTTAAGCCACAATTTTGCAACGATATAAGGGCATCAACTATAATTGAAAAATATTTGCATCAAACAGGTGTAGTTTAGATATTACTCCGAAAGGACGATGCATTTAGAGACTATAAAGGAAACCCGACTATATAGATATACTACACAAGTACTAACTTTCTTATTAGATCAATGGTTCTTTATCGGACTAGCGATATTCATTGCATTAGCTCATTCATATCCTAATTTCGCAAAGCAAGGAGGTATAATACGAGCAGAATATACCATAGGTTATGGAGCTATTGCTATAATCTTTCTAATTTCCGGGTTATCGATGTCGACTAAACTCCTTGTTGTAAATATCCTTAACTGGAGAGCTCATTTCACTGTATTAACTTTATCATTTTTAATCACTAGTTCAATAATCTTTGGTATCTCTACCGGAATAAAACTGGCACACAACGACAAGATAGATGATTGGTTATTGGTAGGGTTGATTATTACTCATTCTTGTCCAACTACAGTTGCTTCAAATGTAGTTATGACCAAGCTTGCCCATGGGAACGACGTGCTTACTTTATGTGAAGTATTTGTCGGGAATATGTTGGGAGCATTTATAACTCCGGCATTATTACAATTGTATATGCGTGGGACTTGGGATTTTGGCAACCCAACTAATCAAATTGAAGTACATACTACCATACAACATTTATATGGAGAGACAATGAAACAGTTGGGTATTGCCCTTTTCATACCGGCGTTCATAGGTCAAATCATT
This sequence comes from Spathaspora sp. JA1, assembly GCA_003676035.1. NCBI lineage: Eukaryota > Fungi > Ascomycota > Pichiomycetes > Serinales > Debaryomycetaceae > Spathaspora > Spathaspora sp. JA1. Next base: position 44,868 of record NSGQ01000053.1, on the reverse strand, counting down.
CAAAATATTTTCCCTAAACAAACAAAATGGTGTTTACAAACTTTCAAGTTGAACAAAGTAGGTTCATTTATGTTATTGTTGAATTTATTTCAAGCATTTTCAACTGCATTTGCTCAAAATAGTTTTAATGAAGTGAGTAAGGAGTCTATTATCTTTTTGGTGTTTTTCAACTTGGGAATCTATTTATTCTTTACTATATTAACATACTTTTATTGCCGTCTCTACGTGATTAAATGGATGTTTAAAGAAGAACCAAATGAATCATCTTCAATATGGTATAGATATAGTTATAGGATTCTATATCCATTTTATTATGATAGAAAGGATACTGTTGCTATAATGCTTTGCGGACCGGCCAAGACTCCAGTTCTAGGACTTCCTTTAATAACCTCACAATATGGAGCCCATAGTGCAATCTTAGGGAAATTGTTCATTCCGTTGGTGCTATATCAAGGAGAGCAGGTTATGATTGCAAATATTCTTGTAAACTTTATGCGGAAGTGGATCCATGCAGAAGATGTAAAAGTAGATGATGAAGAATCAAGCTCGGAAGTATCAAACACAGAAGAGGTCAAAGTCGAGAATAATGAAAAAAAGTAAATAGATTTATTTTTAAAAGCCAAATTCTCCCAATTCTTTTTCTAAATTATCAATCGTCTCTTGTAATTCCTTTTTATTATTAATTAAAGCACTCAACTCATCAAATCTTCTGGCTTTGGTATACTCTGTGATTAAATTTTCAACCAAAAACTTTTGTTCATTCATTACCATTAATTGATCCCGCAATTCTCGAATTTGTTTCTTTGTAAGTCTTGGAATTTCGGGAGTGTTTTCCTTTTGAATTCGTTTAAGTTCTTCTTGTTCTTGAGTTTTATGTACTTCACTTATTTGCTTATATTGTATAATGTTATCTTGTAAATATATGGCAATACTTTGATATATATTGCTAATAACTTTTTCAAGTTTTATATATTTGGGATTAACAACTAATTTGTCATTTGTGGTGATAAATAATTGACTTCTAAATTGAACAACTGAATTTTCAAAATCTTTTAAAATCACCATTAGTTTATGACGTAGTTTATTCTTGTTTACTTCATCATTTCCATGTACCAAAGCTTCATATTTTGGTAAAAGAAAGCTAATTTGACTCTTTTGTAAAAGAATAGTTTCATAAATTGAAAATACAAATTTTGTATCTTGGTCATCTTGTTGTGTTCTTTGACGTTTCCAATCATATAACAAAGAATCCTTACAATTAACACAACATCGAAAACGTCTAGAATCTTCATGTATTAAATTTTGCCAATTATTCTTGACGTTTGTTGAATAATTTAAACTTGGCAATTTATCCAATAGTTTATTCAATGGAACATAAATTGAACAACTTTTTCTAAATCCATTAGGATCATCACAAACTATACTACCACATAATCTACAATGATGTCTTCGATTTAATAAATTAAATTTAACAAAACAAATTGAACAATGACTTACTTCTAAATCAGCTTGCCAATCTTCAAAGCCTACTATTTCCCGTTCCGAATCAAGTTGTTGCTGTTGTTGTAGTTGAAAATTATTAAATATACTCCATTTAGGCGGACGTTGTTCTGCTAATAAATTAGTTAATTTAATAAAATGCTTTTGAATTTTATTTCTGTTCAAGTGATATAATTCAACTTTATCTTGTCTTTTTTTGCGAAATTCACTGGTTAAATCAATATAATTGACATCAGTACCTAATTTCAAATCAGGCTTGTCGAAATAACAATTGACACAACATCGACACCATATCCCAGCTTGAGTTGAATCATATTTTGGTAGGGAAGTTTCGTCAGGGTGGGGGTTTCTTAATCGAATTTTATAATGGGTGTGATCATTACAATATAATTCACCACATTTTCGACAATTTACAATTCCATTCTTAATGTTTAGGCTCTTGTCACAGTCTTTAATATGACATGTCAATTGGGAGGAATTTTCCGAAGATTTCCAATGGGTTCGGGTAATTCTGTGCAGCTGTTTCTTTGGACTGTTTATAGTATCCTGCAGTGAGGAAGGAGGAGGAGTAGAACTAGAACTGGTCAATGCAAGTAATGCATCGGTTGCATCAGCAATACTGAAGCCTCGGTTATTTTCCAGATATGAAATCTTGTTGATTTTCCGGGGTGGAGTTGCCTTGGACCTACTAGCTGGTGTTGGTGACGGTGTTGTGTGAACATCATCTATATGTTGATTCAACTGGACTAGCGTTAACGTCAGTTCGTTACATATTGGACAATTGTATGAAGGTAGTAGTTTCGAAACGTTACTATTGTCCTGTGGTAGTATTTGGGGAGCAGGCGAAGCAGAAGAAGAAGACGAAGTGGTGTCTTTACTATCAGCGGTACCAACAGGTTGGCTATTGAGGTTCTTATTCGGTGATTGACTCCATTCTATGGCATTCCCCAACACTCGTTTAGCCTTGGGTTTCGTTTGAGACATGATTGTAGCATATGTTGTTACTTGAGCTCGTATAAATATCTCGTTTGTCTGGTTGTTGCCCCAAAATACTCACTAGTAATTCTCTTTTTTTTTTGCCTCACTACTAAATACTCTATTATATTTACAATAGATTTGTATACATTTATAAACTTCTAATTAACTTGAATCAACACTACTGTAATATCATCTTCTTTACCACCTAAATATTTCTGTCCGGTTAACTTAGACAACTCTTGTGCAAATGCACTGGGGAAATTATGATCTTTAGATACAGTAACAACCTCTTTAACAAACCTGGTTGCAACTTCTTCCAATTTGTTTGTATTATCTTCAAGTTGATCCTTCAAGAATAATTCTATATCCTGTGGTATAACATTATCAGTTACTCCATCGGTGGCAAACATTACTAAATCTCCCAGTTCTAAGTTCCAAGTATATTCATCAGCTAAATCCGGAGTGTCTACTATATATCTTCTTCCTTCCATTTCTGCTTGTCGTTGTATATGTCTTGGTATTTTTGATAATTGATATGGAGTATTAAAATTATGGGTTTGGAAATTGGTTTCATGAATCAATTTAAAATCTCTAAACACCCCACACCATGAATCTCCTAAATTAGCAACTTGAAGTTGTTTGTCGGGACTTAAAATCCCAATACATGCTGTAGTACCACCAATTTCTACTTTGGGTGATTCTGTAATTTCTTTGAATGCAACGGATAATAATTGTTTAGGAGATTTGTCTTGGTTGTTGTTTTCAAAATGTGATCTGATTGAGCAGCATAATTCACGAGATATGGCAGAAGAATCATATCCAGCCTCGGACCAACCACCAACCCCATCAGCTACACCAACTGCGAGATATCCATCTTCAGTTAATTTACTGACAAATAAATTGTCTTCTCCAGTGGCAGATTGACACGCAGGGGATAACTGTTTGTTATTATTTCCTTTAAATAAATTTTTCTCTTCTCGTTCTTTAGGTTGATATGCAACAGCAATATTATAATTTAAAGTGGAGGTAAATGCGGTTTCATAGTTAAGACCAGTAGAACTGGCCGCAGCAGAACTAGCATTCGCACTACCAGTGGAAGTAGAACTACTACTTGTGCTTTGTGAATATGATTTTGAGCTGCCTCCACTATTACTATTACCTCCACTCTTGGAGGTCCATGCTGAAAAATTAAATGATCTTTTAGCAAGAATTGTTGATGATTTCAACCCAATTTGGGTAGTCACTGATCCAATTGGGACCCCTCTTTTAACCACTAGTGATAATAACATGGATATAATTACTATAGTACAATAAATTAAGAAAACTCGTGTAGTAATAAACATTGGGGTACTAAAAAAGATACGATGTGCATAGTGTTTTGTACCAATAATACCAAGAAATTTTTGAAGATTAATAGCCTGGGTCGTATGTCACGTGAACCAACTTGCTCGGAATTACTTTTTATATGTGATTTCCGGGTCTATATCATGTGACTGGTTTACTAACCAATCAAATATTCAATTTGACATAAACACCACTGCCAAATATTTTTCACACAGCAAAAAAAAAAAAAATTTACTCAGTTGAACAAAATAGAGAGCTCTCTTTATATCACCACTATACACTAACAATCTAACAAATGTCCAACTTTAACGTTTTAAGATGGTCCTTCTTAGGTGCCGGTCTCTTTTATGGGTTCTACCACAGACAAAGCTTACAAACTGAAGCTCAAGAAAAAGTTGAAGCTAAGAAATTACAAGATCAACAAAAGTTGATTAAACAAGCTAAGGCTGAATATGCTAAATTAAACCCACCAAAGCCAGTTGCTGTTTCTTCTGGTGCTATTAACTGGGAAGATCCAAACTTGGATATTGGTAAGGCTTTAGAATCATTGGTTCAAAAATTGGATTAAGGTTTAAACCAACGTGAAAGATGCATTTTTTTTAATAGAATTAGAATTGCTTAGTTTTATTGTACACTAGCTATTTGGGAATTTGTTTAGTTCTTGAAGAAGAGATTTCCAAAATTGTTCATATCCATTATCTGAGAATTGGGGTATAGTTATGACCAGAAATTTAATGTATATACATATTTTTATTTAAAATAATAGTAAAAACGTTAGTAGTTTGCTGGTGCTTTCGCTCTTCTTTTTTATTTTGCAGGAGATTTTGTCTTCGATTCCAGGCTGAAAAATTCCGAGGGGCACCATTTTCGTACCATGTGTTGAATTTTAACTCGTGTACTAGGCATTTCGACTGTAATTCTCCTACTAATGAATTGCTTATATATTACATAGAGTTTCCATTGATAGACTTTACTTCACTATGAGGAGTGTGACTGGGTTGCAATTTCCCCCAATATAACTTCCTTGGATTTAAAGAACATCAATAGTTTCCATTTTTGATGGTCATCACTTAAATTGGCAACTCCAAGAAAACTCTATTTGGTTTCATTCGAGATTTGCCAGGTTATATACTCCCTAAGAGCTAATTTGAACTAATTTCAAAAGATTTTGCCATCATTTGGGATATCTAACGGTAAAAGAAGAATATGATTACTAGGGCAAGACGCCTAGCATATTTGCTAACATATCTCTTATACCGAATTCCTCAACCTGCTCTCGAGCTTATCTTCAACCAAGTTACCCGGGAGCATCTAACCGAGTCTTTTATGAAATGTTCAATTGATTATCTCCGATTAGCCACTCGCAATTATTTTTCAATTGAACTTCATTTTATGATCAACAACCCGATGTTATTTCATCGTCGTTTCAAGTATCATAGCTATCACTGTCAAATTTCCGAAATGAGCCGTATTGTTGGTTTCATGGATGATTTCCCTGATATTATTCCTAGACGATTGAGTATTAATAATGGACGGGGCTTTAATTTTGAAAAAACAGTGTATATATTGCAAAGATATTACGATAGAATTTGCCAAGTTGATCAATTAGAAATTATAAATCAGTATTGTCCCATTACCCTTGCTCAATTCGAGTATTTGCTATCTTTCGATAACTTAACAAAGATCGAGTTTGAATTCGTGGATTTGAACCCTATACATCAAGGATTGATTAACAACCCAAGACTCGTAAACCACCCAAGTCTAGTAGACATTGTTTTTGGGGATAAATCATTTAACAAGTGGCTGAGCTTTCAGTTTCCGAAAAACTTACAGACAGTTTCTTTCACAGGGTGGAGTTTTAGTGGGGGTTTACAGGATTTATTGTTCCCTGATAGTCTTCGTTGTGTTTGTCTATGTTTTATTACTATCATCAACTTTTCAATATTACGGAATAAGTTCCTGGCAAGTTTAAAGCTGCTCACTCTTCAAGTAAACAGATTGGAAACTCTAAACATTAATGATTTACCCCGTGGGTTACAAAAATTAGTTATTTTATCCAACCAAATTAGAACTATTAAAGGAGAGGTGTGGCCCCCAGATCTTGAGGAATTAGAACTACATAATGCTTGTACCATAAATAATACACTAACTGAACTAATTTGGTCGTGTGGTTGGCCTAATCGATTATTAAAGTTAAAGATCAGGGAAAATAAACTTCCGCAGAGTGAAATTTTAAGAATATTACCAGTGAATTTGGAACATCTAGATATATCATCTAATTTATGGAGTTGGGATTCGGGAACTGAATTTATGTTTCCTTGTAGTTTGACCAAATTAGTCATGGTCGGTTGTAGTGTCCAGGACTTGACCCATTTTCGATTCCCATCATCACTAGTAGAGTTGGATTTGTACCGGAATAAAATTAAAAATGTATTATCATATCCTTATTGGAACGAACTTACGAATTTGATTTGCCTAAGCTTTGAAAACAACACAATAGATAATTTAGATTATTGGGTTATACCTCCAAATCTCAAGTTTTTGTCGTTATCCGATAATCCAATACCGAAGATTACACTGCTGTTTCCTTTATTTGATCTGAGATATGAGTTTAAGCTTGTTAGGTTGCAATTGGAAGGACCCTCATTAGAGAAAATTCAAGTAGATTATTTCCCTTCAAGTTTGAAAACGTTAATTGTTTCGGAACATATACTGTTTGTTGCACCGAAGGGTTCTAAGATAAAAGTCTGGGGATTCTCGAACGAAGGGTACCGTACAATGAAAATAATCGAGGCATAGCAATGACTATTGAGGGATTTGAATGAATCTAGAATTGATTTGCTTTATTATCAAAGGATAGTGGAAAGTTTGTTATTATTCATTTTCAATGGGAAAACTTTGAGGTGTCAATTTAACCACGTAAATGTCAATAACTTTGTAAACACGTTTATAGTTTTGAACCTTTTTTGTAGCTAGATCACATTATATATATATGGTTTTGTTAAGATTTCGAAGCCAAATAGAATAAAAAAGGGTCTCTACAATGTAACTCGTCAAGGTGTTATTTTATATCTATAACCACAGATTACCTTTGTAAAAGGAACAATACATAACACAATCTTTCTATGCTTAGATTTGATCTAGTATTTACAGAAATTGACCTTTCATGGGATAAATCTCAACCTGATGGAACAAGGAGTTATGTCATTCAAATAAAGGTACATTCTACACCTTTTTAAAAGCAATGCATTATTGTTTTTTTTTTTTCCAAAAGGTTTTTAGGTTTTTTTTGCCGCCATTCTTTGAGTCATGAAATCACGATTAGACTACCATTCCACCCTGAGTATAGAAATGCGGGAGATGGAAAAACGTAAGTTTCTATCCCGTACTCAGGTCGTCTCCAACAAGACCGTACGCTTGTCACCCAAACCAACACACCAACAAAATGCATTTCACACAATCCTTGTTGACAGCGCTGATCACGTTGTTAGCGATCCTATGAAGCTCATCACCATCGCCTTTCCCCATACCGCACATCAAGTGAGGACACTTGATCTGAGCAGGGGCATGTGTAACGGAAGGAGATCCGGGATAGAGGGTTGTGAGGACTAGAATGTCTGAAGAGTCGGAATCGGTACACTCTGGGGGAGAACAGAGTAATGCAAGATACAGGTCGCTCCTGTCAAGTGAAGTATGCTGAAGTGAGATGCAGTACGCTGAGGCGTTAGCATACGACAAAAGATAGATGGCAGATAGGCGAACATAACAGAGTTAATTGTTTGGAATGGCAGATCAGAATATTGGTAGAAGATAAATACAGAGCTAAATCCCTCGACTTGGGAAAAGAGAATTTAGAAAAGAATCATCTTTGATTGAGGAAGGAATTCTAAGAAGGAGTTGAACATATAGTTAGATAGTTATTGGAATACATATCATTGAAGCTAAGTTAACACAAGAGGAAGTTACTTGGTCTACACACCTTGGAATTACTCATACTGTAGATCAACGATCCTAGATACATTACGAGCCCTGTTGAGAGATATCCCTTTGTATAAGGTCCCTTCTGTTATACGATTATACCTAGAACTTCTACACATTATTAATCTGCAGTGGTCATCTGGCCTCCTCGTTATCAAGAAACCGAGAGGCGTCGTTGTATTGGTAGTTAATTTCCAAATGCCTGGAAATGGGATCTATTCAACCGGCACATTTTCTAGCTCAATATAATGGTCAGATGAAATGGTTGTAGTTTGAGTGAAGTTCATTGAGCGATGAAACATATTTGACTAATCACCTGCTAAATCCTTTGGTAACCGTATACTAAACTTTGTGTATCTGAATTAGGCATGTAGGACGGACCGTTTCGAGGTTGATGTGTTATGCCGACGACCAGGTGGTTGGGTAGAGACAGTGTGGTTAGATCTGAGTTCCTTTGATATGCAAAATTGATAGTTAAAGCTTGTCTACAAATTTTGGTCTACTTTACTTTTTTTTTGCAACACTTTTGTTTACAAATAAAATTAACTATCAAACAAACTATGCAAGATCTTGGATTTTATAGAGGTATTCATTATGGATACCATGAAGGTGTAATAATAAACATGGAAACCAGGCAGTTGTTCTAATCAAGTGAATTAAGAGGTGATACGTTGTTTTCTATCCTAGATAACACGCAACTCCAACAATCAAAACTATGGTATGATGCAGCTGAAGCTGCCACAGAGCCTATCCTGATTGTACTTTCATACAGGTTTAGTTACCTGTATTATAGATTCAACAACGGACAATTTCAAGAGACCAATGAAAATGATGGTGCTGGATTCCAACTTGGTTTCATACGAAAGCAGGACGGTAATTTAGTCGGTGTATTTATATACCAACAACAACTACCCAATGCTATTCCTGTTTCTCCAAACGCTCAAGCTGGTCCCCTTATCGATTATGGTCTTAACATAGGCCAATTGAATAGAGAATTTTTAATTGAAACTTATAATGATGTGGAAGGGACATTCTACTGCAATCGTCGAGGTTGTAGCACAAGCTATAAATATCGGAAATTTATGCAATTGCATACCCTTTCACATTTTCCTCGATATGTGAAATTGGAATTTATTGAAGCAAAAAGGCACACATATTGGGAAAGCAGCTACACCTGCCGCTCATGTCACCACCGGTACCTGAGCGAGGCCCAAATGATACAACATTTGGAGCAGGAATGCGGAAACATCGAAGCAACTCTGATACTTTATAAGAACTTCTTGGACAAGTTGGTTTTTCACCTCTTATTTGAAATCGGTTGGAATCCTTTCGGTTGAAGTAAAGTTGCTGTGTATGGGAAAAGCTGTATAGTGGATCGGTTCGTGACTAAATTTTTTGCTATAGGTTGAGTAAATTTTATAATGGTGTATAGTAATACAAAGTAATAGAAAGTAAAAGTTTTGCTAACAGAATTAATCTCGAGACAGTTGTTAGTTAACCTGGCCATCGGCATTTATTGTTGCAAAAATGAAGAAGAATTTTTTTTTTCCGATACATAAAATGTATTTTACAAATTTAAAATTTTAAACCTATAAAAAATTTCAGAAATACTTCAGGATCAAATATACGAGCAAGAGAGAATGGAGATTACAAAAATAGAAAGATCTAAATTTATTAATAGATCTCGTATCAGTATCCGAGACAATGGATATCCGAAATAATAAGGAGGCTATAGATTTACTCCTAAAATGGATGAAATGTCCTCATCAAGAAAGTGGGAGTAAATCTGTGAAGCTAGAGCAACATAATATGTTATAATTTCCTATAGCCTAAGAAGAAGGGAAATTTTACTATTTCTTTAAAATTATCTAAGAACTTAATGAAAAGTTTTCAACTATTAGCAAATATCAACTATCAATTAGGAAACATGTAAGTAGTTGGTGAGTATCATGGAAAACAATATGCATTATGTGATTGAATTGTTATAAATGTGACAGATAGAGAAATTGTTTCGTCCCAGGACTTTCCCACGCCTCTTATATTTCAGCTTGATAAAGAAAAACTTTGGCAAGTGCTTCAAAGGTACAAAGGGATAGACGAAAGGTACAGTAGACGTCCTTTATTGTTCCATGTTCCAGTAGGAGACTTAAATGGTTTGCATAAATATCTCATAACTACAAACGGTGAAGCTCAACTATGGAAAAACGAGTTAGGTGAAGCAGATGGTGTCCAAGGGAAGATCGTCATTGGTGGTTATCTTAAAACACTAAGCAGCAGAGTTTTTTCTATTGCACCAGAAACTGCCGAATAAATGGTTCAAGAAACAAGTTATACCCTTGGTAAGGTTGTCATAGTTAGATAGTCTTATTTCGGAATAAATTGCCTGGAATTAGTGTTCGTTTCCGTAGCTTAAAGTAAAAGTCTCGCTCTCCAGATCTATTTTACATGAACTCCAATAAGTACAAATCGTAGAATGAAGCAGCGAACACCTGCTTCTATATAAATAATACTTCTTAATAGCTTTATAGATATTTGTTTCGGGAGTTTATCATTTTCAACTAATAGATTTGACAGTGTGATTTGATAGTCTAATGCGAAAATTACAATTGTATGCGAGAGGTGGGGTTTATAGAAAAAAAAGTGCCCTCGGTTCCCCAGCAAAGTTGGTGACTTTAGAAGAACCAAAAGTATATTAAATATTCCATTCTCTTCCAATTTGCTAGTGATGTCATCTAACACTAATAACAGACAGCTACCATTTGCTGATGCTGCAACAATAGGTAAGTGATTTATCTTCCAAAATTATATGTGGAGATCATATGTCCATACTAACACTATTTCCTAGTTCGTGCCCATCAAAAAGATGCATATTTTGAATCTAAATATAGAACCTATATACAAGACTTGTTTCAAATACTACATGGTCAAAGGTTTATTAATAATTACCCTCAAGAAATAACCGTATTAGCCAAGGCACTTTATTTACTGTTGACTACATTATTAGGAGCTAGAACATTAGGAGAAGAGTATGTTGATTTGATATATGTAAATAAAACAGGGAAAAGATTACCAAAATTATTACCTCGTCTTGGGTTTATTTTATCATATGCGTTATTACCATATCTTATTAGTAAGATCGTTAAATTTTTTAAATCCAGCGAAGAAGAAGAGGATAAGAAAGATGACGGGGTTAATATTAAAAATTGGTTGATTCGAGTGTTTTCAAATTATTATAAAGTGTTGGATATTTTTCTTAATGTTCATATTGCATTATTTTATTTTAAAGGAGAATTTTATTCTGTTTCTAAAAGGATATTTGGATTAAGATATGCATTTGGACATAATAAAGATCCACAAAAGGTTCAACAACAAAGTGGGAATTATTCATTGCTTGGAGGAATAATCTTGTTGCAATTGTTTGTTAAGCTGTTGATGGGATTGAAGTCTTATAATGATGAATTGATTAAGACGACGGATCCCCAAGAGGAAGAAGAAGCTCACGATAGTACAAAAATACATGATATAAAAACTTTAAAATTGTTGAGTGAAAACTTTGAAACAAGTCATATTGTTGATTTGTCTGATGAAACGCAATTACCTTATTTACCTGAGAATAGTCGGAATTGTATGTTGTGTTTATCTCCCATGGTTAATCCATCTGCTGCTAATTGTGGACATTTATTTTGTTGGGATTGTATTGTCGATTGGATAAGGGAACACCCCGAGTGTCCGTTATGTAGACAACAATGTTTAGAGCAAAATTTGTTGCCACTTAGATAGACTACATAAACTAAACAATCAAGTAAAATGTGTGCGTGAAATTTTGTTGTGTGCGCGTATCTATAGACAAGTTTAAAAACGTTGAATCAAACTCAAAAAATCTTCTGTGACTCTACAAAGTATCAAATGAGTGAATCTCAAAGCTTTTCGTTACCCTATTCAAAGGGAGATTATGAAGATATGGCAGAGGCTCACCATCGTCGTGCGGCCAATACGAAAGAAGAAGGCGACGACCACCACAGTGAATATACTCATACGTTCAAACCTAATAATTCTTTAATTACTGGCTTTATAAATATGATATTCGAGTTAGCACATAAACACAAGAAAACATGTGTTGTTTTACTAGCCTTGTTGGTATTATCACTTTTCACAAACGCTCCATTCCTTCCCCATTTCAAGCCAACTGATCCTAAAGTTGTGATTATATTAGCTGCCAATGAAGGTGGAGGAGTTTTAAAATGGAAATCACCTCAAGAATGGTCAGTTGAAAGATCTTCTATTGCCAATAAGAAGAATTACGCCAAGAGACATGGCTATGGATTAAGTATTAAAGACATGACTATTAAAAAACGATATTCTCATGAGTGGAGAGAGAGCTGGGAAAAAGTTGATATTATGAAACAAACAATGAGACAATTCCCCAATACTGAATGGTTTTGGTGGTTGGATTTACATACTTTTATTATGGAACCACAAATTTCTTTAGAAGAACATTTCTTGAATAATTTACAAAATGCCACTTATAGAACTTTAGATACTTTTAATCCAATAGGATTGCCAGTCGATATGCCATATGTTGACTATACTGAACCTATAGATATGATTATTACTCAAGATTGTGGTGGGTTTAATCTAGGTTCATTCTTGATGAGAAGGTCGAGTTGGTCGGAAATGTTATTAGATATTTGGTGGGATCCAGCAATGTATGAACAAATGCACATGCAATGGGAACATAAAGAACAAGATGCATTAGAAACTTTATTTTCAACTCAACCTTGGATTAGAGAAAGAATTGGGTTTTTACCCTTGAGGAAAATTAATTCATTCCCTCCAGGTGCTTGTTCTGATCAAGCTAATGATCCTCAATATTTCTATAAAGAACGTGATTTCGTTATTAATATGGCTGGATGTGAATGGGGAAGAGATTGTTGGGGAGAAATGGAACATTATAAAGCGTTATCTAAGCGATTACACAAGCCTTGGTGGAAGTTCTGGTAAACCAATATTAATAGATATATATAGTTGTAGTCTTGATTCAAAATGAGAAATGTAATGCTAAATTGGCAAGATACAAAGAAGTTTACTTCTGTTTAGAAATATAAATTTAGATAAAGATTACTAATATTCAAAACAGCGGAGCTGTGAGTGATTCAAGTTAACTAAAAGAATTGAACAATTAAAATATTAAACTATTAGAAGAGAGGATTTACATAACTTCTATAGGCAATACAAAGCATAAACTAACAAAAAAACTACTCCAAACTAGTCAGCACTTTTCTTTTTAAATACACGATATTCAGGATCTGATTGTCTTGCATAACGATCAGCAGTGGCCCTCCTAAAATCTTTACCCCACTTAATCAAAACAAAGGCACCTCCATTGATGAGAAGTGATAATCCAAACATTATCCATGTAGTTACCTTTAATCCACATGAGTCTAACCATGGGACAAATACAAAACAGAAAATCATACCAATCATATTTCTAATAACCAACATAAACACAATACTCTCACTAGCCATCTTATGATAACAATCAACTGCATAAGTTAAACAAATAGAACCCGTAGATCCCATAGTAAAACCTAAAAACCCTTGACCAATTATAACTGAGATAGCCCAATGTCTTTTATAGTACGATCCTAATCCATAAGCCAATAATCCAGCAGCATTGACAATCGTAGGAACAATCATACTATATAATCTGTATTCAGGTTCCAAAACCCCGTGATTACGTCTTGCCAATTTGATACTACTCCAATCAACAAAAAAACCTCCATAAAGGATACCGAAAACACTACCACCAAATGAACCTAAATTGGTCAACCCAATAGCATTAATGTCGTAATTATAAGGTTTACTTCCGTAGATTCTACTGACGGAGTTAACAATCAAGGCTAACCACATCATTAAACTTCCATAGACAACTCCACCCCAGATAGCTGCTGGGTAACGTATCATCAAGAAAGGTCTATAGTAAATACGGTACCAAGGTCTAGGATCGTTAGTTTCAAGATGAATTAACTTCATACGTTGTTTATAAGTATTCTTGGGGATTGATTCATCAGTAGAATCGACGTCAGCATGTTCAATATTCTCTTCAACACCATCTTCCTTCTTAGCCAGATCAGATGTCAGAAGTTCAGGAGCCCCCATGGATTTAAGGATAATTTCCTTTTCAAATTCATCTTCAGCTTCATTATCTCTTCTAAATGAAGTTTCTTCCAATATGAATAAATATACAACAAACATAACGACATAGATTATAATTTGGATTTTAAAACACCATCTCCAACCAAGACCATCCGAGATATACCCACAAGCAACTGGTCCTAATAAACATCCAGCATAGAGAGCAAGAATGACCATTCCAAATGCAGTGGCTCTTTGACTTTGAAAATAAAGGTCTGTGGCGGTAAGTTCAGCAAGGGTGTCAACAGGTGCAGCACCAATTCCAATACAAATTTGGTAGATATAAAAATAATGAACAGTAGTAGCTAAAGAACCAACGGTACAACCAATAATTCCAAAAAGAGTACATGTCAAATAAACGAATCTTTTCCCAAGTTTCAAAGCAGTAGGTTGGACAAACGTTACCCCACTACCAAGGAATAAATAAATGAGCGCAACTCCGATAGTTAATTCACCATAGGTGGTATTCAATTCGGTAAGCCAAATACCGAATAGAGGACCATAGAATGTACTAGAAGCAGCAAAAAAGAAACACCAAAGCCAAATCAAAAAGAATTGGAAATGTCTCTTCCGTTTACTCCATCGTAATGGATCATTAATATTGTTAGTGGGTTGTGGTTGCAAAATAATACTGCCATTATCACTATCCTTCTTCACATTTAAAGTACCAAGAACATCAACAAGTTGAATAGTACCAGGAACAATATCAGGTATGGGTTGTTTTTCTGTATCAGTCATTATTTGGAATTAGTTGAGCTAATAATGATGATTTCAATTTTAATAATAGTATTTTCAACTACTTGAACAAGATTAGGATATATATTTCCTCATATTTATATCTATCCGGAGTGGGTGAACTCCGTGGATAACGGGAACCTGTTGGTCGTCTAAAACAAAACATTGTGGGGTATTGATACACGAGAAAAGGCTGAACCACGTCAATATCTAATCGCAATCAATCCATTTTGGGGCAGCCCCACTCTTTAGAAGCAAGAGTCATCTAGGATCCAGGCTGACCTCCTCTCGACAGTTTCACAGTTAATGGTATTCATTCACTTCTGAGGTATGAATAAGCTAACATTTGTCTATAGATATCATTTCAGCTTCTATCCCTTTTTGATCTTTTTCTGCGTAGCGGTGATGTGAAAGTAGATGTTCCCGCCGTCCGGGATTTTAAACCGTCTGATTCTAGAACCGTCCGTAAATACAAACATCTGAAACCTTAAGTGATACAGCCATACGTCATATGTCATACGTTCATACGTCAAAAATGTATGCAGCCATGATCTATGCATCTATACGTAAACCAGCCGTCTAAAAAGCGGGAGAATGGGAATACAGATACGAGGAGATATTTCATTTTCTATGAGTCTACCCCACAAAGAAACGTTAATTCCCATTATAATTCGAATACCACCAAGACGATAATCGTTGCTGACAAAATGTTGAGTCAGTTACCCATCAAATTATCAAAGTTTTATTTAAGAAACTCATTCCGGAACAGAAATAAAATTAAGCATTAAAAATTAAGCTATTTGCTCTTTTTGAACAATAAATCCAGTCAGAATACTTTTGCATTAAATCTCAGGGAAAGTTTTACCTCATTTGATAAGCGTTAATGCGAAACGATAAGCAAAAGTTCTATTTGGTCCACACGCTTCAAACCATGGGACAAAAGCAAAATAGTACCAATAATGATTCTGATAAATGAAATAAACGTAATGCTCTCACTAATGATCTGATTATAGCAATCAAGTGGATAAGTTAAAGAAAGAGATTCCACATATCAACGCAATTTGTTCTTTCGAAGATCAATCAAAGATAGAATTAAGTCAATACTTATCATACTTATGATTTACTGAGGGGTAAGGATCAAGAGATAAATAACTACTAGCATTGAATATCACTACACAGGCTATATTTTCTCGAACTATAGGCTTTGAAAGAGGTTAATAGTAATTCCAGTTATCCCATGTTCCCTCAGATATATTGTTAATATTGTTCTAAATGGAGCACAGTAAATTTGTTCATAATTCGATCGAAAAGATATTAATGTCTTTAGACGAGATCTGGCCCTCAGACTTTTTAAACTCTGAAATAAATGTCGCGCTGTGTTGATGTCAAGAATATCTAAGTAACGGAGACATTAGCCGTTACGACATTTATCACGTGCAGGTACGACATGTTCCTGCGGTGTAAATGTTAGCACGTAGCTGGTATTGAGGCCGTGCCACTTACTTAAGGTGAGAAATTTTCACATCTCGTATAGTTATATAGATCTTTCCCCAAGGGTTTTAGTTAATAAATATCTACGCTAAGTTTTCTAGTAAACAGATTGTTGTGCGCAGCTCGACATTCTAAAAGATTAAAAGTCAAAAGCCTCTGGACTACCAGGCAAAAGATAGCTCTGTTGCTAGAGTCCTTCGGTGAGATGTTAAGAGGGAAAGATTATTCTCGGAGTATATATAAATAGATCACATCAGATTACTGTTATGCTTATCCAACACAAAGTCGATAGAACTATTTCTCTGAGTCAAATCCAACTAGGTCACTATGCTGTTCGAATCAGAAATCTGGTAGAAGTTTAAATTATTGCCGAGAAATTACCCCTAAATCAAACCAAATGAACACGTATGGTCTGAACGTTATATACAGTGCCACAAAAGTCCAGTCGTATTAATTGGCAATATCCAACTGCCATATGTGTAGCTTAAAGCCGGGTGGTTGATCCGTTTTATAGGAGCCCCCAACTGCCATATGCGTAGATCAACGTAAGGTCTGAGCGTTATATACAGTGCCACAAAAGTCCAATCCCATTGGTTGGCAACGCAATCTTAAAGAGGTCTAACTACCATATGTGTAGCTAAAAGCCGGGTGGTTGATCCGTTTTATAGGAGCCCCCAACTGCCATATGCGTAACTCAAAGCCAAGTACTCGCGCTTTTATAGATCCTCGACTGTCATATGTACAGGTCAAAACCGAGTGGTCGAACTTATAAAGATCTCCCAACTGCCTATTTGCAGCTCAAAATCGGGTGATCGAAAACACAAATAGTGATACTTCAAGCGCAATATAAAGCCGCAAATAAGTAAATTAAACTAGGAATTTCAAATTCAAAATGGGGGAGCAAAGGAGGTTACATCAACTGAATCCATATTCCATGAGTTAGTAATATGGTATTCGGGGGAGAGTATATTCATAGCAGATGTATTAGGAGAATGCCACATATCATATATTAGAGATAGGGTATTCGGGGGAGACGTATCCAAACAAGTTGTATTAAGAGAATGCCATATATCATATATTAGAGATAGGGTATTCGGGGGAGACGTATCCAAACAAGTTGTATTAAGAGAATGCCATATATCATATATTAGAGATAGGGTATTCGGGGGAGACGTACTCAAACAAGTTGTATTAAGAGAATGCCACATATCACATATTAGAGATAGGGTATTCGGGAGAGACGTATCCGGACAGTTGTATAGGAAAATGCCATATATCACATATAAGAGATAAGGTATTCGGGGAAGGATGCAAATTACGAGACTGCCATATAACATACATTAGTGTTATGGTAATCTGAATAGTTGAATAAAGAAAATTCCATATAGCATCTACAGAATGATATGGTATTTGAAGAATGGATTACTAATGCCATATAACGTACATTAGCGTTTTGGTAGTCTAGTAGTCTAAATAGTTGTGTTGAGAGAATACTTTATATCACGCTGATATGGTATTCAACGGAAGGTGTTATTTTGAAGGAGTTAAGCTAAGAATGTCAAGTGTACATATTAGCGATATGTGTGTTATTTGAAGGAGTTAGACTAAGCGAATGCCATGTATCATCTACTAAGTGATCGGTATTCAAAGTAGTCGAAGCAAATACTAAATGGTCATCAACAACGTGGTTACTATTCACAAGAGTTATATGAAACGAATGCTAGACATCATCTACTAAGTGATTGGTATTCAGAGGAGTTATGTGAAGCGGGTGTCGTGCAAAATAGTTAAAGCGAATGCCAAATATTATCTACGAGGTAAGCGATAATTCAAAGAAGCTATATGGAGAGAATACCATGTTTCATCAACTAAGTGAAAATAGTATTCAGGGGAGGTGGTCATAAGAGAATGCAATTTACACATTGTTGGTGAGTTGTAATAACAGAATGCCATACACAATATCTAAATGGTAAGGTATTTCACAGTTAAAGAGGGAATGCCATACATAATATATTGTTGATAAAAGGCATTCAGGGGAGAGGTACTGTGCGAATAGCACATGTTATAGATATCATACATTCATGATATGATAGTGAAGAGTGGTGTGTGGTGAGAATGTCATGTATCACGTCATTGATACGGCATTCGGGATTTTGAACTGGTGCCATATATTCAACGTCAGTGATATGGTGCTCGGCAACGAGGACAATTATGAGTATGGTGCTCGGTAACGAAGAAAATTATAAGTACTTCTTGGAACCGAATCATCGAAATGTAGAAAATATCATGGCAAGGAAATTAGATGGAAAAGTCATTCCAGGACAAAATCAAACGGAGTTGAACGAAGCAAATGTTATACAGAGTCAATGCATACACTTACGAGCATGGTTGTTAGTATGATCGAAGTTATACAGAGTCAATGTATACATTTATTAATATAAATTATGGTTGCAATTCCAATATCCTTAGTTGATTAAAACTTTACGAATTTTATTATATGGTTGCAATTCCAATATCCTTAGTTGATTAAAACTTTACGAATTATTTTATTAATGGTCGCAATCCCAATATCCTCTTCGATTGAAATTACGAATTATATTATTTATGGTTGCAAACCCAATATCCTCTTCGACTGAAATTACGAATTATATGTTGCAATCCCTTAATACGAATTATGGTTGAAACTCCTTAATATGAATTATGGTTGGAATTCCGAATAATGAAAATGGATTTAGTTTAGGGTGTTATTGTTAAAGATGGAAGAGATTCTAGTTGAGAATAAATAATCTGAGGAGATTATATATTCGGGGGAGTGTCAAGAATATCTAAGTAACGGAGACATTAGCCGTTACGACATTTATCACGTGCAGGTACGACATGTTCCTGCGGTGTAAATGTTAGCACGTAGCTGGTATTGAGGCCGTGCCACTTACTTAAGGTGAGAAATTTTCACATCTCGTATAGTTATATAGATCTTTCCCCAAGGGTTTTAGTTAATAAATATCTACGCTAAGTTTTCTAGTAAACAGATTGTTGTGCGCAGCTCGACATTCTAAAAGTTGAAAGAAAAAAAAAATACACAGGACGGGTCGTGTACCAAGCCGAAAACCAGTAATCACCAAAAAAAATAACAATTGAATTTCCACCCAGCATTTTCTAGTCTTGTAGGTTAAACATTTTATATCTAATCATACATTTGTTTAAGTAGTCTTTGAAAGCTTCCGAGGTCAAAATACTTGTATAAATGTCGGAGAATTATTGGCTTAATGAGAATGCATTTCTGAATGGTGCCAATACTAATCTTGATTCAACCAATTCAGAAAATGGTAATAACAATGACGACTTTTTGAATTCGATATTCGATCAGAATCAAGGACAGCCTCAACAATCGCAGCAACAGCAGCAGACACAGCCACAACAACAACAAGGATCAGATGACATGTTGATGTCTTCTTACTCTCCTCAACAGGATTCAAACTATAACCAGTCTCAAAATCTTAATCCACAAATGTTCATAAGACAAGCCCAGGTTCAACAGCAGCAGCAAAAACAGCAAGCAGCTGCACAACAGCAGCAGCTAAGTCAGGGTAAAAATGAACAGCTTTACCGAATGAAACAGCAAATTCTTCACCAAAAGATGCTTCATCAACAAGCTGAGTATAATAAGCAGCAACAACAGGAACAGCAGCAGGGTTATAACAACATTCCTCCTCTGCAAGGTCAGTCACAAATGAATCAACAGCAACAAGATATAACTGCTACTAGATCGCCACTGGGTTCTATTCTTCCACAACAACAGCAGCAGGGTACGCCGGTTCTTCCAAACAATAATATTCCTATAAATGTTCAACGAAACTTGAGTCAAGGTGGAACTAATTATGCAAGTCCTATGGCCAATATTATGTCCCCACAAATGGCATCGGCCATGTCTCCACCCCAACAACAACAACAACAACAGCGACAACAACCACAGCCACAGCAACAGCAGCCAATGCCAGCTCAGCAGCAACAACAACAACCAACACCACTGCAAACGCAACAACAACTTCCTGCCAGTAAATCACTACAAATGCAAATGCAAGTTGAGTTGTTCTTAAGTGTGTTGTATGATTTCATGAATCGTCGTGGAACACCTATCCCTTCTCCAGTATTAATTAACAACCGAAGAATTAATTTATTCTTTATCCACGTTTTAATTCAAAGATTAGGAGGTCAGCAACAATTACAAAGGTTTATCCAACAACCATTTAATAGACAGCAGCCTAATAATTCACCTTGGTTTATGATTGGTCAGAAGCTTGGTCTTTATGAAGGGGTAAATCTAAATGATTTAAACAGTAGGGAGCGTATAGATAGAGAAATTAGTACATGTTACGCCAATTATTTACTTCCTTACGATGAGTATTGTGCTACGCCGGAAGGTATTAGAGATATTCAACAGAAACGAGCTCAATTTCAAGGACCAATTATCATGAGATATCAACAAATGCGTCAACGTCAACAACAGCAACAACCAACCCCCCAACAACAGCAAGCACAAGTTCAACAACTGCCTCAAGTTCCTCAACCGCAAGTTCCCCAACAAGCTCCGGTTCATATATCTCCAGAAGGTAGTAACATGTCGTCCCCAGGCATCAAACAAAGTCCGATGATGAGTAATGCTCCGACTCCGGGTGGTAAAAGAAGAGTATCACGAGCCAGTAATCCTTCAACTGGGAATTCACCTAATGTTGCAAATTCGCCATATATTCAACAGCAACAACTTCCTAGATCTGCAAGTAATCAACAATTGAATTTACAACAATCTATGCTTCAGAATCAATTTCAGTTAAAACAACAAATGCACCAACAGCAACAATTACAGCAGCAACAACAGGCTTCTCCTGAAGCTACAGGTCCACAAATGGTGCGCCAAGCTTCTCAAGTGTCTATTCCTACGAGACCCGGTTCAACTTCTCGTCAAAGTCAAGCATCACCTGGACAAGAGCCAAGTAATCGTATGAGTCAACCTGATTTATCAAGTCCTAAAGTGGTTCTCAAACAAGAAGTTACCAAGGAAGAAGCAAATATTCTTAAGAATTATATACCAATCCGAAGAGTGGTTGATACTCATGGTGGTCATAATATTAAGGAATTGTCGCAAATCGCAAGTGAAATTGAAGTTACTAAACCAATATATTTGTTTGCTCCTGAATTAGGGGTAATAAATATTCAAGCTCTTGTAATGGGACTTAAAAGTAATCGAGGTGGTTCAGTTCCTAGTTCTGAAGTTGTGAATGCATTAAACACATTAGTTGTAACCACTTCAGATGCAAACTATGGGTTTAGAATTGACGATTGTTTGGAATTATTGGATGCACTTTCACTCTTGGGTAAGGATATTTTGAATAGAATTGTCGATGATAAAGTTCAACCCGATGAGTATATTTCCAAAGATGTTTCTAAATTGTCTGGAGGTAGTCAAATCGATAATGTGTTTGAAAAATATGTTAATTCAGGTAGTATAGCTGGTGAAGATATCGGATTTGTTGTTGATTCGCTCACTGGTGAAGTTGTAAGTGATGAAGAAGAAGAAGATATTGAAATTGATGATATTTTTATAGTAGATGCAACCAATGGACCATCGGAAACAACTTCCTCGGCTTTATTATTGGATTCCTCGGTGTCACATTTACACCATCAAGTACAGGATGTACCTTATTTCCATATCTCAGATTATTTAACTTCCTTACAGGATTTCAAACAAGAAAACAAATATCATTTCACAAAGATCCAAACTAGAAGTGCCACCGACGATAAGATTATGTTAATTGATGAATTGATTACCATTACTATGATTTTAAGAAATATTTCCTTCTCTGAACCAAATAAGAAAACCATGGCTGGAAATAAACTATTTAAAGATTTGTTATTTGCAATTGTAAAGAATATTGGATTGTTTGGGAATAAATTCATATTCAGTAGGAAACGGTTATGTTTACTTAAGGATTGTTTATTAATGTTGGATAATATTGCCTTTTATATTGATTTAAGAAGTTTAGAAGAAGCTTTCTTATCGTTTGTGTTGATTTCTTCATTTGGTCCAAAGATTGACGATGAAACTGGTTACAAGATTCCTAAATGTAACTTAGAAACTCATTCTTATTTCCCCTTTGCAGTTGATGCATTCACGAAATTGTTAGTTAAGGAACCTCATAATAGATCGCTTTTACAAGCAGTATTAAATGGAACTTTAAATGTTAGTTTAACTGCTAGTTATACTAATAATTTTGTGGTTAGTGTATCTGATCAAGAATATACTCGGAAGTTAATCGTGGCATATTTGAATAATGAAGCTTCGCAATATAAATCCGGGATATTATTGACCAGATCTTTCAAGTTATTTATGAGTATAATCCCATTTGAAGCTAATAGTTTTGAATTCTCGAAATTCATATTTATAAGAGCACCTACGATATCACAAATGTTATTTGGAGCCAAATTAATTATTGATTTAATCCCGATTGATGATTTGACTACCCACTTGAACAAACTCTCCCTTTATTGGATACTCGCTAATGGTGAAGTTTTATTTGGTAATTTTGCCCGAGTAGTGGTTGCCCTTTCTCTGGAAACAGGTAAATTTGGCCGAGAATCAAATGAATATAAGATATTAACCTTAGTCTTAACAAAGCTGTTAATTGTGGTTAATTCATTACTTAATAACATCATGATTACTACCAAGCTTGAAAGTGTAGAGCAAGATCAAGAAGAGTTGATTAAGAGCTTACAACAAGTTTATAATTTACCAAGAATAATACCAGACGGGAACATTAGTTTGGATACCATTTTAAATCCTAACATTGATAGTAATTTAGGTAAAGAAGTGGTGAGATTACTTCGATATTTGAATGAATTGAACCATCAACAAAACGATGTTGTTATACCTGACAATTTAGACCAACACGATAAAGTGATGGTTAGTGTTTAACCCCCTTTATGTAATATTAGAGAGATATTTTGTATTAATATATATATTGTTTATTTATAAGAGTTGTTGTTTGTACTATGTAGTGCTATATATCTAGTATATGTTCTAGTAATAACTGCGCTGTGGCTGTATTAGATCAATCCTAATTTCTCCATTCTAACTTCAACCGCTCTTCTATGAGCTTCTAAACCTTCTACCGCTGCCAAAGTCATAACTGCTTTCCCAATGCTTTCCAACCCTTCCTTTGTAACATCTTGGGCAGTAATAAATTTCTGATATGTAGCGGTGTTTACCCCAGAATATTGTCTAGCATATCCATAGGTTGGTAATGTATGATTTGTACCACTGGAATAATCACCACAACTTTCTGGAGATAAGGCACCAATAAACACCGATCCAGCATTATCTACATACTTTGGAACAAATGATTTAGCATTTTCAATTTGAAGAATTAAATGTTCTGGAGCATATTTGTTTGATAATTCAAATGCATCATCGTAGTTCTTAACCAAAAGAATAAAGGAATGGGATAAACATTTAGCCACAATTTCCTTACGTGGTAATATTTCCGCTTGACGTTTAACTGCATCTTGATATTCTTTTAATTTAGCTTCCGATAAATCAACCCCAATGAGTATAACTTGAGAATCAATACCATGTTCTGCTTGGGATAATAAATCACTGGCTACGAAATCAGCATCGGCATCTTCATCCGCAATAACCAATACTTCGGAAGGTCCAGCCGGCATATCTATAGAACATAATGCTTGTGTGTCATTTTGGACATACATTTTGGCTGCAGTAACAAATTGATTACCAGGACCTAAAATTTTATCACATTTAAGAACTGATTCAGTACCATAAGCCATGGCTGTCACTGCTTGAGCACCTCCGGCCATAACTATACATTTAGCACCTAATCTATGAGCAACATAAACAACTTCAGGGGTTAATTTACCGGTGGCACGAGCTGGGGGTGAAGCGATAATAATGTTTTTACAACCAGCTACTTTGGCTGGTACACCCAACATCATGGCGGTTGATGGTAATACTGCAGTTCCTCCAGGGACATATAATCCTACATTTTCAATTGGTTTAGCAAATCTTGAACAGAAAACTCCAGGAGAAGTTTCAACAGTCATAACTTCCTCTTTGGGTAATTGAGCCGCATGGAATTTTTCAATATTACTAATTGATAAATCAATTGCATGTTTCATATCTTCAGAGATTTGCATCAATTCAGCAGGGAATGGGGCATTTAAAACTGGACTAGTTAATTTAACTCCATCAAATTTGGCGGTAAGTTCAATAAGTGCTTTATCTCCGTCTTTCTTTACTTGTTCTATAATTGGAAGTACTAATTTCATAATATCGGCAGTTTTTTGAACTGGTCTAGTCATTGCACGGTTAAGATCTTCGCTATTAGCGTTAATATCATCAACCTTGATAGTTTCCAAAGAAAAGTCGAGTTCGACTTCTTGCTGTTGTTGTTCTGTCTTGATATAAGCCGGCTTGGCATCTCCCTTGCGTCGGGTAACCTTCATAGATTTAATATCCAAATTACGTTCAATATCAGATAATCTTACGCCATTCTTAATACACCAAACCATAGCAAAATATAATAAATCAGCACATTCCCAAGCAACTTCTTCTTTCCCCTTGGCTTCAATTAATTCATCGAGTTCTTCCTTTAATTTAGCCACAAGGAGTTTTTCATCTTTAAATAAACGTTGAGTGTATGACCCTTCAGGAGCATCCTGTAATCTACTAGCCAAAGTTATATCCAATTTAGCTAATCCTTGACCAAAAATTGTTTTTTCATCTCCGATTAATTGACCATCTCCAAAACAAGTGAAGTTGCTTTCAACATGACAGAATCCATAGCCTGATTTGGGATTAACAATAAATTTAACCACATCAGAATCACAATCTTTAGAAATTGAAACCAAGGTTTGTGTAGCACCACTGGTTTTTCCCTTGTACCATAATTCATCTGGTCTTTTTCTTGATTGGTATACCCCGACTTTCTCTTCAATTGCAGCAGCGATTGATTCCTTTGATGAATATACAATTCCCAATGCAGTATATGAAGGAGCTGGAGTTGTGATCAAGGTAGTATAGAGACCATCTGGACGGTCGGTGGTCAAAGTACTGATAAAAGTTGAAGAGATTGAAATCTTGTTGGATTCCTCTTTCTTGGTGGTTAATTGACTAGCTGGAATCAAGGGAATATAACCCGATTTAACAAGGTTATTGGTTGATTCTTGAGATAAGGATTCACTTCTAATATAAACTTTTCTATTTTCTTTATCTTTATACAATTTCAAGTCAGAAACTTCCGAGTTGAACGTAAACGACAGTTTGCCTTGTAAAATATCTTGAGAAACCGGGGTATTGTTAAATTCAATAGCAAATCGTTCAGTTGGTAAACCAGTGTCAACGACAAATTCCTGATATTTTTCCGCGGGGATAAATACTTGTTTAACTCCGGTATTTAACAACGATAAAATTTCATCAACAGTGATTTCCAGGGTGGTGGCATCAACGAAAACTTGTAAATCTGGTGGGAATTGTTGTAACCAATGTTTAGAAACTGTGATTGAATCCCATGGGAATAAAACTTGTCCAACCAAAGAAAATTCAGCAATGGTTGCCAGATCTTGAGGAGAAGATATAAGTGGTAGAATTGGGAAGGACATATTTCCAGACAGTTCTTCTTGTGTGGTATAAATTGAATAAAGTTGTTTTCGCTGATTTTTTCACTCGCTATAAATGGTTGGTTAGATTAAGGATTTAATTTTTCGTTCTGAGTCATCCTGGCTCTGTACTTTACGAAGTCAAAAAAAAATGAAAAGTCATTTCAAAGTTGACACGTGACGTAATTGAAAATTGGTTGTCAAGTTACATTCTCAATGTGTAGTAAGTCAAGATTCCTAACTAGTACGGGAAGAAGTTAGTTGCAAGGAAGAGTCTACTTTTTGCTACACTGCTGGTATTAAATTTATCTCATTTATATATACAAATATATAGTTAGTAATACCCATTCATACACCACTCACGTTTAATGGTGTTAAAAAGTAAATTCACCTCTGAATTGGTCCAAATTCATTCCTGGTTTAACCACTTCTAATAAATCTCTTCTTTCCATCGCAATAAATGCTCGTTTCAAAGTTTCAGTTAAACTTGTTGATTGATTATGATTTAAAGTAGATACATTGGTATCCACCCCTTCAACTTGATGCATTGACAAACCACTTAATAAATGTTCAGCTGCTTCTTTATAACATCCAATATTAATACAAGAAACACCTAAATTATATCTAGCTCTTACAAAAGTTGGTTTCAATTGTAATGCTTTAAAATATGCATCTACTGCTTCTTCAGATCTATTGGAATTAGCAAGTGATGCACCTAATCTATTCCATAATACCGCATCATTAGGACGAATACTTAATGCAGCTTTAAAACAATCAATTGTTTTATCAAAATCCTCATTAGCATAAAATAACACACCCAATCCCATTTGAACATCAGCATCCATATTAGCTCTATCAGGGGATAATTGTGCTGCTTGAATAAATAATTCACTGACACGTTTATTTAATGAAAATCGATCTTCATCGGAAATTGTTGGATTTTCTTGTCTTGCTCGTGCAGAAATTTGAGGATATTTTGTTGAAATCCACCTTTCCAAAGTGGCAAATGCGGCATTATCATACCCTTCATTAATATAAGATATAGCTAAAGTCATTAATGCATCAAGATTTTCAGGGTTTAATTCAAGACATTTTTCCAATGCCGAAATACCAGCAATTTCCTTTTCATTTTGAGTTTGAACTTCACCTAATTTTAACCATGCATCAATATGATTTTCATTTCTTTGTATAGCAGCTTCAAATGCCAATGCCGCTTCAGATAATTTGGCACCATTTTCCATCAATTGTAATCCAATTTCATAAGGATCAGCTTCTTTAGGCAAATCCATAAATTGATTATTTTTAGTTTCTTCAAATTGATAATCACCAAAATGAGCTCGAGTCAGAACATATCGAGCAAAATCACGTTCCCATTGAGTTAAATCAGCAGGTAATGTATCCATTTGAGTATGTTTAAATTCTTCATATTGTTGATTAATAAAATCTTCTTCAAAATTTTCACTATTTAATCCATCCCAAACTTCTTGAAATGTAGCTTGATATTTATCATCAATTATAATATCAGGAGATTCCTCCTTTGCTGTTTGCTGTTCAACTTCTTCTTTAGCATTTTGGGTCAATTCTTCAATTTCTTTAAATTGATTATCCCAATCGACAATTGGTCCCTCAGTAGCAGCTATAGGAGCAGCAGAACTCTGTTGACTATGAGTGTGTTGCATAGAAGCACCCATCATAGGACCCATACCCATCATCATCGGTCTTGCACTACCACCCATCATCATACCAGTATTGTATTGTTGTGGTTGGTGTTGCTGAGGTTGATGTTGTTGTTGAGGTTGACTGAATTCAGTTGCCCACTGTCCATTCACCGGAGAATTTTTTTGAATTATTGCATTTTGTTGAACAGGAGAAGGTGAAGCTTTAAATTCACTTGACCAATTTTGTGATTGTGATTGTGGCGAGTGACGATATTGTTGTAGATTATTTAATTCATGTCTCATAGATTGAAATTGAAAACTATTAGTTTGACTATTATTATTATTCATAAATTGTTCTAAACTTTGACGATCTCTCAAATTCATAAGATTATCATGTTTAAACCCTGGTTGTTGCAGAATAGGGATTGCTTGACTATGTTGCTGTTGTAACGACCTATCTTGTTGAGTATGTTTATTAAACTGAGCAACTGCGTTACCATTAACAGAACATTCAGAACCGCCGCCGACAAATGACATGATATTGTTGTTGTATAAAGGTATATAAGACAAGGGTATATTAAAGATTTTTCAAATCTCGGTATAAATTACTAATGTGAAAAGAAAAACTTGATCTCAGGGAAAAAGTGGAGTGAAATTCCTTTTTATATTTTGAATGTGATAACAAAAAAAAAAGAAAATTAATTAGAAATTATCCTGAACTATAAATTGAGCCAGGGCTAATTAGTACCCTAAGGTTACTGCAGACACAGAGAGAAAAGTTAAATTTAGAAGTAAACAACTTGGCGAATGACGTAGGGTTTTGTGTGTGTGTGTGTGTGTGTTTCATATTGCTAGAACATTATATGTGTATGTTTAACGTATCCACACTAACCACC
The DNA here is from genome assembly GCA_003676035.1 of Spathaspora sp. JA1. Classification (NCBI taxonomy): domain Eukaryota; kingdom Fungi; phylum Ascomycota; class Pichiomycetes; order Serinales; family Debaryomycetaceae; genus Spathaspora; species Spathaspora sp. JA1. The sequence goes on along the minus strand of NSGQ01000053.1, from coordinate 16,427 downwards.
TCCGGTCATTTATTATAGTTGGACCCCACCCTGACTAATCTATTTTTTTCAGAGGCCGAGAAATTACCGAGGAAATTTAAAAACCCACCATTATTTTTTTTCCCCTGCTCACGCCAAACCTTGTCCAGCCACGGCTCCGGGCTTAACCGGACATATATATGATATGACAATGAAGTTGATCTGAACAGAAGAGAATGATGCAGATTAAAAAGTGTTAAAACTTTAAAGAAGCCTAGAGACTATGTTCCTAGGGTCTAGGAACACCTTAAACCCTCCCTCTCTTTTGTATTACTACATTTCCAGGGTGTGTGTGATATTTTCTTTTGCAACCAAGAAATGTTACGTCATGTCAACACACATTTATATTTACATCATTTAAACACATCTTTTTAAAGAGTTGATTTTGATTTTATATTTTTTCTTAAATATCCCAAGAGTTAATTTTTTGTATATACAAATATTTACCCTAATGCTCTGCCTTTGGTGCAATTGGTAATTCCTTTATTGCTTTTCTAATAGAGTCAACTCCCTTTAATAAATCTTCTTGAGAAATAATCAAAGGTGGTGCTAATCTAATAATATTATCATGGGTTGGTTTAGCCAATACCCCAAATTTCTTCATAATTAAACATAAATCCCATGCGGTTCTACCATTAGTCTTGGCTTCATCAATAACAATAGCAGATAATAACCCTTTACCGCGAACTTCAGAAATCATTCCATTTGATTCATTTTGAATCTTAACTAATTCTTGCTTCAAAAAATCACCCAAACTTTTTGATCTTTCAACTAAATTTTCATCTTTAATCACTTCAAGTGCGGCAACTGCTACTCTACAAGCTAATGGATTACCACCATAGGTAGAACCATGAGATCCTGGTTCTAATGTTAACATGATTTCCTTCAGTGATAAAACAACTGAAACTGGCATAATACCTCCGGAAATAGCTTTACCCAATAATATAATGTCAGGCTTAACCCCTTTAGAATGTTCATAACATAACATTTTCCCAGTTCTAGCGATACCAGTTTGAATTTCATCACAAATTAACAAAATATTATGTTTTTTACACAATTCTTGAACTCGTGGTAAATAATCTTCTGGTGGAACCACAATTCCAGCTTCACCTTGGATGGGCTCTAATAAAATAGCAGCTACCTTATCACCAGCATTCTTAACAGCAAGTTCAAGATCTTCAATTACACCATATCTAATGAATTTCCCCTCGGGTTCACCAGGGATTTGTGGTCCAACCTTAGGTAAATAAGGTCCAAATTGGGTTCTTGCATCGGGATCAGTACTCATTGAAATAACTCCCAATGTTCTTCCATGGAAGTTATTACTGGCAGATAAAATAATTGCTTCATTGGCAGGAATACCCTTCTTAGCATACCCCCATCTTCTAGCTAATTTTAACCCAGTTTCCACAGCTTCGGCACCAGTATTCATTGGTAATACCATTTCATAATTGAAATATTCCGTAACATATTTGGAAAAAACTCCAAATGCATTTGAAGAAAATGCCCGTGAACATAATGTTAATTTTTGAGCTTGATCAATTAATGCTTCGACAATCTTTGGATGACAATGACCTTGATTAACAGCAGAATAAGCAGATAAAAAATCTAAATATTCATTACCTTCTGGATCCCATACATGAGCACCTTTAGCATGAGAGAAAACCACAGGTAAGGGATGATAATTATGAGCAGAATATTCTAACTCATATTGTTTAGCAGTTTCAGATGATACATCAAAGTTAGGTGGAGTCATTGTTGATTCGGTATTTGATAAACAATTGTTTGGAAATGGAGTACAGAAAAATCCAGTAAAAAATTCAGAAATTTTGGATCAATTGAGATTTTTATAGTGTTGAATAATTAATTAGATTATCGGTGTCTATTTCCTATAGGTGTTTTACACGGCTATCAGTTGCGCTCTCCCCCCACTTTTTCTGATGTGATGCTCTGCTAATAGCAAGTTAGCGCGAACTACAGTCTTTATTATTTTTTTTCAAACCAACGCGACATTTATTTTCAAACCTGGCGGAGAATAATTTTCGAACTAGCGGGAAGAAATATTTCATACTTCCGGGGGCAGAATCTTTCATATCAACTCACCAGAATTGTTCATACCATAGACTTCTAATCATTCATACCTCTGGTCGAAAGTTTTCTTCCCAGCTTCTTCTACGAACTTGTTTCTTCGATATTAGTTACTGAAGTCGTCCAAGTCAGGAGTTTCTCATCATTCCTGCAACACTCAAATTAGTTGGAAAATCTTGGACACTGGCAGTACGGTACGTAGAAAAATATAGTTCCACCTCAACAATTTTGAACCCCCCTCCCTCTTTATCTCTTTAATGATGGTTTAGTCTAAAATGACTCTCTATTTAAACATGGTTGGATATGTTCCCGCGCATGACTACAGAAACCTTCGTAACTTTCGACAGTGATCTTACTTGTTGCTTCCCGAATCCTTGGTGTTAATTCTTCGCTTTTWCTTAAATTAGAACGCTTAACTTTAGATTTGCATACAGCCCAGAATTCTTCAATGGCATTTAGGCATGGTGAATATGGAGGCAAGAATACTAGTTGGAGTCCAGCCAGGGCTACCAATAATTGAATATCACGACGGAGATGAATHGGTGCATTATCAAGAACTAAATACTTCAACTTATTGAGTTCTTTGTTGCTTTTAATCTGCTCAGCTACCGATTTAATAAACTGATAGAAGTGGTTAGCAGTAGTACCCTTAGATTCAGAAACAGAAGTATCGGAACCGATCTTTCTCTTCTTGCGGKACCCAGCTGGATTTCTCACTTTCAAATCTATACAACCTTTAGAGGAGATTGCTCCAAGCACGGAAACATTTACACCTTTGGTGACTGGTGTTTCGACAACTGCTTTTTCTCCAACTTTTGACCATCCGTATTCTCTTCTCATGCTGATATTAAATCCAGCTTCATCGATAAAGACGCAATTTTCGGAGAAGTCAAGTTGATCTTGGTAGTCAATTGCCCATTGATACCTCTTTTCTTTGTTTTGAATCAGGTTCCGAGGAACGGGCCACTTGCAGATTCTCTTGAGGCTAAAATTGCAGACCTTTCTAACAAACCTATGAACAACAGGTACAGTTGCTCTCGCGTCACTATATTTTTCCTTAAGAGTATCTACCATAGTTTCTAAAGTCACTGTGGGGTCTTGATTGATAAAATCTTCCAAGAAGTGTTTATGATCTTCTGTGAGAAGTGGCTTCCTTCCTCGCTTCTTGGGGACAACGTGAATACCGTTAATCTCGYTCACAATTTTCTGGTTCCAATTTCTTTTCCAGGTGTACGCAGTTTGCAACTTGATTCCCATAACTTTTGCAGCTCTWTAGGCCGAGCATCCCTGTTCTATAACTAGGTGCCAAAATTCTTCCTTCTGAGTGACATGATAACGCCTATAATGCCCTCTCATGTAGCTACACTCGCGCTTCACATCTACATCTAAATSTACATCAATTTTATCGCACAATTCTTCATCGCACGATTGCAGGTCAATATTCATGTCATTCATCTCTGTATGGGTATAGTCATTGTAAGAGAAACAGCTTTCCAAAGGCTCACATTCTAAATCCATCGGBTCTACATCGAACCGATTTCCTAGACTATCTACGTAGCCACCTTCAACTTTTTTCAGGCGGAACTCCATGACAATTGCTGTTTGTGATTTTATCGTGTTAGAATTCATAATCACATAGAATTTGCAACATTGAAAATCGAGTAAAAACTGCCTAGTTCTTGAATGCCAAAGAAGTTTTTTTCGGGTGCGAGAATGTATTTTTTTTTAGTATGAATATTTTTAGTCACGTGGTTTGAATAATTCTTTGCCCGGAAGTTTGAAATAATWCTTCTGGTCGGTTTGAAAAAAATGTCTCGCATAGTTTGAAAATTAATGTCGCATTAGTTTGAAAAAAAATAATAAAGACTGTATCTTAATTTATCTTATTGGGAAACTAACTCCGAAACACATTGTCAGCTGATCATTTTTCCTGTACAGCCTTTGTTGTTTTTTTTCAAACTAGTGGGACATTTTTTTTCAAACCACGTGAAAAAATAAATTCATACTTTCTGGCCCCAAATCCTCTAACAAACCGAGCCGGAATGCCTAGAACTCAAGCTCAATAATCACGTGGTATGAAAAAACTTTCCCTCGGAATTTTCAAACCTTGGTCTGAAAATAAAATGTCGCGTGGTTTGAATTAATTTGCGAAAGACTGTATATTATCACAACAGAAAAAACAAAGTTCGGTTTGTGTTGAGACTTGAGTTTAGAACCCTAATACGAAACTCTGCACGTGATTTTTATATACAGGAATGATCGACATTACTCGACTATTTAAGGAAGAAAATTTTGCATGTAAAAGTTTTTAGTTATATATTTTCTTCTTTAGGCGTTTATTAGTATAAATTACAAGTTATAGTTTGAAAGTTTGTGATCTTTTGGAGTCTGAATTGTTGCAAAAAAATAATAAAAAAAAACCCCCCAGGCAGTCAAAACCATATAGATACACATGGAAATTTTTCGTACCTGTATCCTTTGCTCCCCTCCCCTGTAAAAGAAAAAAATTCTAATATCGAAGATTAATATTTCGTAAATGATACCTCTCTTGTTCGCACTTGTGTCATGACAACTAAATCCGATTATCTCTCCCTGAGGTCAGGTGGTTGGCAAAATACACATAGTATGAAAATATGCACTAATGTGTGTTTATTAACTGTTAACTCGTAATAAACTGTTAATGTCTTGATATTATATGATACAGTAATTTACATATAACGATGTAACTATACGATAAACAATTATAATAATAAGAATTATTTATATAAGTTCTAAAGAAACTGGAGAGGACATTTGTTTGTGCATTGTCAACAAATTTGACACATTTCTAAATTAACTAAAGGAATATAAATGGAACATTTGTAAGTGAAGCTATTATTTTCGGGAAATCATTCGGCTGAATAACGGTATAAAATAAAATGTCATGTGGTTTGAATTAATTTGCCACCCATTGTATTTGCCACCCATTTTTTTTGGCTTGCATATATTAGCTCTGATATCCCTAGATATTTTTCTTCTTTACTCTTCTTTTCTTATAAATCATACCGAGTTTACTTCTATAAGTAAGTATTTTACTTTAGTCTTTATTGGTTTCTATACACTTCTATACAAAACATATTCCCCAACCAGTACCAAAATTCCAGCACATTCACCAACACATGCTTTGTACATTTACACCTTACACTCATTCACCAAACCATACCAACTTGGTTCAACTTCAATACCTTAAGCAGGGTATGTTCTTAGAAAACTTGTTCAATATACCATAAAGATCCTCCATGTCTAGGGGTGAGGCTTCATTACATAATGCTTTATGTACAATTTACTTCATTCCCAAATTCCGTACCACATTTGAACCCAAAAAAAACGGCTGTGAAATGTTGAACCCTTCTCCGTTCTAAAAGTGCAAATTTGATTTTATCAAGGTGAGACATTATATAGAGGCTGGTTCCTGAGGCTGTCGACAAGGATCTCCTATAACATGCATTGGTGCATCTGTACTTCTTATCCTCATGTATGTAGGATCCACTATTTCAACGGTGAATTGATGTATTGTGTTGATATAATGATATCCAGCTGGGATGTATATTCACGGGCTGGTATTTAACAAGGGGTGATACAACTCAAATATTTGAGTTGTATTATCTTTTCTTAAAAACCCACCTTTAAGTATATTTCCTCGCTGGATATCATTCTCATTTTCTTCATTTAGATCTACGAGTTGAACACCATATCTATTGCGTCCAGTGGCCGGTATTCTTCTGTAGTATCTCAAATCAGGTGAATTGACTGGAAACCTTAGTACAGATATATTCCAAATGCTACCGAGGCAAGGGGAATGTCATTTAAGGGGAAAACTGTCCTTGGACTGATGATCATGCATTCAAACATATAGTTTACAGACCAAGCATGGATTTCACACCAATTTACGAACGAAAACAAACATAAACCGGTTGGTATATTGGTCTGAAATCCATGATTGGTTCGTGGTTGTAACAAAACTTCAGTTGCAAAAAAATATTTATACTTGAAGTTATGCTTGTAATGTAATTTCGCCAAATTTGAAAAGCAGTCAGCCGTATGAAAAGTACTGAGTTTTGATCACCCCGCCTGCAACCAACCGTTAGTAGATTGGACGAACTTCTCAATCTCCAAATGAACATCCAGCATGCCGGAAGCAGGTAAGTTAAGTTTCGTACGCAGATTCACAAGGTGACCACTCAAATGGAAAATCTTCTTTGTCAAACATATGAAATCTGGAGTAATTAAATTAACTCAAAAGAAAGCATTACTATTTCATCTGGTCGCTTCTTCAATGAATGGAATCATTTTTCAGAATTTGGAATTCCCACCAAACGAGTCTGATTGAGAGGAGATCAAGTAACTAGTTGCAAACTAGTGATTTGTAGAAGTTTTTAGGTAATGTATTTCGGTTTCCTTTTAGTGAAAACTTCAACAGACCATATAAAATACCCATATAATCATTAATATGATAAATCCTCATACAATCCGGGTAAGGTTTGGACCCTCAAGAAATTTTATCCTGTTTTGATTAAGATCACTAGCATTGACATAATTAGTTTTGTTTATCATATTTAAATATTTTCAGCAAAAAATCGCAGTAATCTTCCAATCTTTATATTTGCTCTTTCAAAAGTCAACGTCGCTTTACAGTTATTATAAGTACGCTAATATAGAAAGACTGTATTTTATATTACAACAATGCCTACATCGCACATTTTATGAAAATTCACAAACAGCAGAGATTCTAACTTTTGAAAAAAAACCTTTCCGAAGATCTTGTTCTTTTGGTTGTTCGGCTGCGAAAATCTTACAAAAGCACACGCTACCAAATATCGAAGTTTCTAGAATTATTTAAATATTGCAACCCAGGTATAATACAATAAATATTATCATTTGGTATAAAGTTACAGATTTATTTCAACTAATAATTCACACTCATTGCTCTAATTTAAATTTTGTTGTTTTCTTTGGAATTTGTTCTCCATTAATCTCCTCGGATTTCTAAACATATTTCACCAACAGTGAATTTTTCCAAACTCGGAGGAAAATAATCTAGGTCGATTTTGTTTATTGGACATCCGCGAAAATGCAACACAGATACTTTGAACTCATACCTCAGATCAAATAGAGGAAACTGTGATGTAACAGCTGATATTGGGTTACCCCCCAACGACAAAATCCGGAGATTTGGAGGAATAATCCAGCCATCCAAACTATCTATTACGTTTTGATTAAGTGTTAGGTAACGCAAATTCGTAAGTTTATCCCAAGAAGCATATGTCAACACCTTTCTAATGTAATTAGAGGACAAATCCAACTCCACTAGTGATGTTGGGAATCGAAAATCGGTTAACTCGTGGATCTGACAATCACACATGTTTAGCTTGGTCAAATTACAAGGAAATTTAAATTCAGTTCCATAATTCCAAATCCATCTATTATCTGATATATTTAAGTCTTTCAAATTCTGTGGTAAGTCTATTAAAATGTCACTCTGCGTAAGACTATTATCCCGGATACTTAATTGCAACAATTCACCGGGCCAACCACAAGTATCAATGAGATCGGCTAATGTATTTCCTGTATCAAAAGCGTGACTAAGAGTTAATCTCTCAAGCCCTGGTGGCCACTCCTCTCCTGTAATACTACTAATCCAATTATCGATAATGTGTAACTGTTGTAATCTCCTGGGTAAATCATCAATGACTAAAGACTCCAAATCATTAACAGCTAGTGTAAGCTGTATTAAACTTCCTGGAAGCGTATTCAGTAATATTGAAAAATGGGAGATAATGAAATGGCCAAGGAAAAGATAATGGAGACTAGCTGGAAGTAACACATCCCCTAAAGTTTCCCTGTTTCTACCCGAGAGTGATACTGTTTCTAGTTTTGGCAGAAACTGAACCCTGTGCCACAAATAGGGAAAATCACTGCGCAAATTAACCTCCTTGAGATTTGGGTGGTTTGTGAACCTTGGATTCTCAATCATTCCTTGTTCTATCTGACTCTCCCTGAAGTCAGATACTAGTCTTGTCAAATTATCAAACGATAGCACATAGTTGAATTGTGCAAGTGTAATGGAATCCAGATCATTAGTAATTTCCAATCGGAGAACTTGGCGAATTCTATGGTGATATCTTTGTAATACATTCTCTGTTTCTTTGAAATCAGTGAATCTGTTAACAATAATCAATCGTCTAGGTATAATCTCGGGGTACATATCCATGAAACCAACAATTCTGTCCATCCCCTCAAAGGTTCGATTAAAATAGCGAGAATATCCAGGATGAATGATAGGTCCAGAAATCAAGGTAACCACAACTGAAAAATAATTGCGGGTGGCCAATCTGATATAATGATTTGGAAATTTCATAAAAAAGTTAGTTAGATGTTCCCTTCTAACATGAGTGAAGATTACATTGAGTGCATCTTGAGGAAGCTGAGTCAAAAAGTTTGTTAGCAAATTATGCTCAGTTAATTCTCTACTACGCATATCCTTCTTTTAGCGTTGAAGTCTCAAACAGCAAAATAATTTAAAACCAATTTGCATTAAGTTATTCGGGGGTATTCAACTTGGAAATTTTGGCTTGGATAGAATTTCTTGGAGTTTCCAATCTATGTAATAACTGATAACCTTAGAATGTAAAATAAAGATATTCTTCTAGTCTATCAAATGGATATCGAGGAAAGTCCAAGGTAGTATCAAGCTATTTTAATACCACTTATCTAGTATGCTAGCAATTCAAGAGTTGAACGTTTAGTATATTTTTGGATCCAACGTCATTATTAGGTATAAGTCAAAGAATAACTTGTTTCATATGGTAAAGAAACAAACCTTAACATTAATATGAAATTGTAGATATTTTGTACCTAACTCTTTAACCATTTAATATTGGTGAACGAAGGGTTGATATTCAGTTGAACCCCGTGAATAAAAGCTTTGTTTACGGATCGGCCATTTTACATTCCTACTCTTGTAAGTTAGAAGTGTGCCAATTCGGTGACAATTCACCATAAAACTAAGTAAGTCGAATATGTCCTTTTATTGAACGACTAGAACATCCCGGGAAATTGAACATTGTGCCACGTTAGAATAGAATGGGTAACCAAAAATCGAAGTTTCTAGAATTATACAAATAAATGAACGATCGAATACTTACTTAGCATTAGTAAATAGTTCTATAATTGATGGTACTCAGTCTAGCCCAATAAACTATTGAGGTAGAGAGATTACTAGCTCTATGTTTAGTAATACAAATAGCAGCAATTTCTTCAATCTTTTCAATGTTTCCATATTTATTTTTGACTTCCAGGGCCTAGACTCTTTTTTGTGCTAAACTAATAAAATCAAAACTTCCATAATACCTAATATTTTCCTTTCAAACCTTAGTTATATTATCCCAATTCAAATTTTTTAAGGTCTTTTTGATTTGAATTATCATCGGATCTTATCTTCCTGTTTTGCTAACCTACAATATTCCTTTCGACTTCTCATACACGGCTAGATTTTTACTTCTATATTTAAACGCTTCTACTCCTATAGATCAAAATAACTATTTGCAGCATCATGCAATATCTGGGCCAATCGATCCATTTCTTGTTGTACCATTCCAAAATCATGATCAAGTAAATATTGTCTTATTTTCGGAAATGTGTTCCATTCATATTCCCGGTCAAATTCCGGTGCCTCAAACGGTATACCAAATAAAATGTTTGTATAACCTGGTCGCTTAGTCGGATGGAGATCACTAAATAGGAATTTACTATTAAATTCCAACATATTATCATTCCAATTCCTTCTTGAAATGGCGAATACACTTGGTTCTAATCCTCGAGAATCTCGAATAAAACTTTGCCATTGACTAGCCCAATCTTCATATTTCCTTCCGATTTCCTTCATAAAATTATTACTACGTATTAAATTCTCAAAATGAATTATTGGTTTATTTGGTTGATCAAGTTTGCTAATTATATCTTGGGTGAATTTCGATAAATCTTGAATATAATTTTCTAATGAATTACCAAAATCATTGAAATTATATGGTATTAAAGGATATTCGGCAAATCTTAACACAATTCGAGATATTACTTCAACTAATTGACTATGTTTTTCCATTGAAGTGTCAATTTTTAATTTTTCAAAATTTTCAAAAGTATCAAAACAAGAATTCTTAGGATATTTAACACCTTTATACTTAATTTCCAAACTTGGTAAATTAACTGAATTTATAAATGGAATGTAATTCTTGTTTTCCAAAAAATCATTTGATATTTTTGAATTTTGGGTAATAGTAAATAAATCAAAAAGATTTAACCAATTACCATTCTGAGATTTAACATTACTTCTCACTTTAGTTAATCTAGTATTGATGACATCCCGTAAGAACGGATGAGCTTTAATTGATAATTCATCACCAGAAATCAAATCACTTAAATCAACATATAAATATCCCTGTTTTCTTAAAGTTTCTCGTTTGGCTTCTACCCATTCTCCTGATCCAGCTAAATTATATTCAGTCGCATCAAATGAAATAAAATAAATTGATCTAGTAGGTGACCATTGATGTTTTCTTTGTAAACTTGTAAATATTTTAATCATTTCTAATAATGCTACAGTTCCACTATTGCTTGACATTGTACCAAAGCAACTTGAATCACGAGCAGCACCAATAATAACCCCCTTTTCACTTTGCTCACGACCTTCAATTGAACCAACAACATTCCAAATTGGATGTACCTGACGATTGGTGTTTGAAATTTTAATTTGTAAAGGAATCCCCTGGCCATTACCACTGAACAATTTAGCAAACTTAACTCCTGTATCTAAATATGATAATAACTTTTCACCATCCTTGTAAGAAATTGGGATTGAAGGGATCTTGGGAGTGATTTCTGATTTATCCCAAGTTACCCTAGTAACATATCCATCTTCAGATGCCCAACCAGGAGTTAAAATATCCCCAGGCGACATTCTTGTTAATCCAACATTTTCCCGTTGAATTACTCCATGGTTATCGCCGAATTTTGGAGTTATGAATATAACTGCTTTAGCGTGGTTTTCAAAAGCATAATGTAATTTCGTTGATTCTGGAATGTCACCACCATAATTAAGTAGAACAATTTTATCAGTTATATCAATGTTGTTATCTTGCAACTGTTTAAAATCTTGTAATGTTCCAAAATTACCATATATATAATTAGCTTCGATTTGTTCATTATTTGTAGTTAATCCATTTGGATTATATGCCAACAAATCTGTACCTTCCTCGTATAATTTCGCCGTAAATGACCCATCGGACAATTTAACATATGTATCTTGATTCGCTACTTTTGTTCCAGGGTAATTTAAAAAACTCAGCAATTCATTAAATTCAATTGAATTTATTCCATTATTTATCATATATCGTTCGATATATTTCGCCAAGGTTAAATCACCTTTGGTACCAGCCATATGGGGCATTGAACTAAAATATTCCAAATTTTCCTTCATTAATTTCGGATTTATTAAGGATTTAATTGAATCTTCCAACATATCAACATCATAAAATTTCCCGTTAGTGAATGTACCGCCACTTGTGCCTTTAATTGTATCGTTAGTGTTATATTTCGATACCACCAATAAAAGCAACAATATAAATGCAACATATAGCAACCGTTTAACAACCAAGGGGTTACCTAATCGTAATATACTCTTTTCATATTGAAGTTGGAAATATTTATATCCTTCATATATAGGATCAATAAGTTTAACCAAGGGGGATATTACTTTGTTATTGAATCGGTAAGCATACTTTGCAGTTACTATACGAGCTCTAGTAAGTAATGGTTCTTGTTCTATAGGTTCAGGATAATAAGAATCATCGATTTCAAATTGTTCTATTACTGGTGGGTTTGTTGTATCTATATCTTGATAATTTGGAGGATGGGACGGGAGTGATACCAGGGAAGATTCGTGAGTAGCCAACTGGGAGTAGAAGTTTGACATTATACGTTAAAGCGAGGGCTGTTGTTGTGAGTGTTGTTCTGTTGACTAGTATGTTATTTATACGGGTATTTAAACAGGTATATACTTCGCCTGTTATTGTTGCTTACAAAGGGCGGTTTTGAGTTTAATATCTACAACAGAAATTATTATTTTTTTGGGTTTGCTCGTTTATGGAAACACTTGACGAAGTGGGCACACACACACTAACAGTTAAAACAAAAAAAAAGAAGGCCAGTTTGTCAACAAGACAAGTTAACTTCGCACTAACCTTGCTGAAAACCGAACATCACAAAAACCTGGGTTACACTGATATAATCAACACTTTAAGAGGGACTCACACGTACTTTGCAACAAAAAATGATAAGACCAATACTCTTTGGGTTACGCATATTTATGATGCTGGATTAGTAAAGATGAAAATTTTCCAACCCGTGAATTGTTAATATAATACCCAAATGGTACCAAACATATGATATCTTCACTTTATTGTACCGAGACGGCATTGCAATTTCCTCAATATAAATTTCCTAGATTTTGATAAGCTAAACAATAGATTGGAAACTCTATGAAACAGGAGCAGGAGCTTTTCAAGTTGAATACTCCCTAATGAATAATCTAAATCGAACTACTTTTAGAAGATTTTTCCATCATTCGTGATATCTAACGGTAAAAGAAGAATATGATTACTAGGGCAAGACGCTTAGCATATTTGCTAACATACCTTTTATTCCGGATTCCTGAACCTGCGCTCGAGATTATCTTCAACCAAGTTACCCGGGAGGTCTCCATTACCAAGAAACTCTTAACAAAAATTGTGCGAAATCTAGAAATTGTATACAAATTTTGGTACACACTTTTTTTTTGCCACCCATTTTCTATTTACAACCAACAAACAACCATGGAAAGACTTGGTGAATTCGGTGGTTCAGTATATATTTTATATGACAGAATGGTTATCAACTCCTCGGAAAGGAAGGTGGTTTCCTTGGGGGAAATACCACCCCTACTATTTGTTATGGTACCACCCGAACAATTGGTGAAGTTTCAAAATGTACAGATCTCGAGTTTAGCAATGATAGAATAGTTATCAGATTGCCAACTGATTCAGTTGATTTAGAATACTATAGACAAATTGATGGACGAGAAGAACTTGTTCCAAGAGAWGAACAAACTGATGAAGATATTGCCAATAGAGTCATTTATAAGGGGGGGCTACTTTCAAAGAGAAATATTGGGTAGAACTTTCTTTCAAGCTTTAGAGGAAGACCCGCACYAACACCCACCACTATAAGTTGATCAGGGTTGAACTGAGTTGGTGAACATTTGAAATCAGTTGGTGAAGAGGTAAAATTCTGTATTGTTGCAATCGGTTGGTTGATGGTTAATAGTTGTATACTATTGAATATAAATCAATAATGACTAAAGTAAAATTCTTCTTAATTAATGTCTGGATAGACTGTATTTGAAGTTAACTGGCTATTTTTTTCCGTTCAAGATATTCAGGGGAAAACGATCCTCGAAAATTTTAAATGTGTATAGTTAGGCTTGAATACAAATTCATATCAATGTTAAAACCCGTTTCTTTATCCTGTGGAGCAAACTATTCATACATAATTATAATGTTGGATCCAAGAAGATACGTGTAGATTGCTAATGTACTAACAAATAGTTCTAAACAGATCCTAACTTGAAACTGCGTTGGACTTTCCTCGATATCCGTTTCTTAGATTGGAAGAACTTCTTCCATTTTAATTATCAATTATTGCATAAATTGGAAACTCCCAGAAACTCTATCAAAACAAACTATGTCAAGTTGAATACACCTGAATAGGTGAGCTAGTTCCAATTCATTTTAAACAATTTAGCTATTGCTCGAAGCCTTCAACGCTAAAAGAAGAACATGCCTAGTCAAGAAATCGATGCTGATAAATGCTTTGTAATGCTAACAAGCTTGTTGCCCCAGCTTCCTCAAGCTGCACTCAATGTAATATTCACGCAAGTCACCCAGGAAAACCTACTTGAGTTTTTTATGGATATTCCAAATCATTATATCCGATTGGCCACCCTCAATTATTGTTCAGATGAACTTACCTTGATTGTGAACTTTGGTTCTGCGTCAGTTTACCGTGAACATTTTTGGTATAATCGAAGTTTTGAGGGAATAGATAGACTTCTTGGTTTCAGATATAGACATTGTAGTAACACATTGTAGTAAGTAATGCAGTACCAACTCTGTATGATTAGATATGTAGAAGTTGTTAATAAAACTGATTTCAACAGGGTTTGACTTTTGAAAGTGTCCACATGAAAATCAATACAATTAATTCATTTTGTTAACAATATATCGTAAACAAAGRAAGAATATGACACGATTCCTACGCATCTCAACCAATTCTGAACGAGAGATCTTTCATGGACTTAATCCAGCTTGAGGAGCAGTGGTTATATTAATTATTATAAAGTATGTACTATGATCTATTCAAATATCACATTTCACTAAAAAGTAAACAGAAACATATGCATTAATATATGTAGAACTCTTGCACATCACTACGCCTGCAACTCAACCTGCTCTCCATGGGATTTGTGTGGTGGGATTGATCATTCCAAAATTCTGAAAAGGTGGCCCATTCAGTTGGGAAGCAGACCAATATGACATATCCATAATAATAATGATTCTTCTGGTTGAATTTCATTACGCCATGTATCATATGTTTAAGTGATTTTCCATTTGACTGATCAGCTTGTTGGTAAATATATACCAAAACTTATCCCACCTGATTCCAGCATGTTAGAAGGTCCTTTGGAAATTTGCAACTTATTCTGATGTACAAATGGTTTTTCGAAAATTGTGCGAAATCTATAAGTTGTATACAAATTTGGGTAAACAGACTTTTTTTTGCCACACATTTTCTGTTTACAACCACATTACAAACAACACAACCATGGAACGACTTGGTCATTTCGTGGGTAATACATATCAAATATATGACAGAATGATTATCAACTCCTCGCAAAGGAGGGTGGTTTCGTTGAGGGAAATACCACCCGTGTTATATACTTTAGTAGCTCCAGAACAATTGTTGGTGTTTATCGAAAAATACAGAGATCTCGAGTTTACCAATGATAGAATAGTGCTCAGATTGCCAACTGATTCAGTTAATTTACAATACTATAGAACTAACCAAATTGATGGAAGAGAAGAACTTGTTCCAAGAGAAGAACAAACTGATGAAGATATTGCCAATAGAGTCATTTATAAGGGGGGCTTCTTCCATAGAGAACTCCGGGGTATAACTTTCTTTGAAGCTTTAGAGGTAGACCCTGGAGCACACCCACCACCACCTCCTACTCCACCGGCAGAAGACATGTTGATAAGCGAACAGATCCAGTCGGTAGAACAATTTAATGTTGATGTCTTGAACAACTTTATCCAACAGCAACAAGACAATAGGTATCATTGCCTTAATGGGCAATGTACCAAATCATACCAATATTTGGGCACTTGTCAAAAGCATGTGATATCACATGTGAATGAAACTATTAAACACGAATTCATCCAAGCAAGAAGAAACGAGAGGTGGAATACCACATACAGATGTCAGGGTTGTAACCTTACATTCACTCAAGAACATACGATTGTCGAGCATTTACGTTCGGGCTGTGGTACTGCACCAAACTCCGAGCCGGTGAGATCACAGAGGGATATCTTGAATTTAATTTGTAAAAGAATCTTGTATCCCAGATAAATATTTTTACTGTTGAAATGAGTTGGTGAAGGATTCCAATGAGTTGGTGAAGGGCTAAATTTATTTATTGTTGCAATTGGTTGGTTAATCGTTAATTGGTGTATAATATATTATAGAAATGAATAACGACTAACGTAAAAGTCTTCTTAGAATTAATGTCTGGATAGACTATATTTCAATTTAACTCGCTATTTTTTTCGGTTCGAGATATTCAGGGAAAACCGATCCTCGAAAATTTTAAATGTGTATAGTTAGGSTTGAATACAAATTCATATCAATGTTAAAACCCGTTTCTTTATCCTGTGGAGCAAACTATTGGGAAACATACATAATTATAATGTTGGATCCAAAAAGATGCCTGTGAATTGATCATCTACTATACAAATGGTTCTAAAGGTATGCTTGCTTGAAACTGTGTTGGACTTTCCTCGATATCCGTTTCTTAGGTTGGAAGAACATCATTATTTTCCTTGTTAATTATCAATTATTGCATAAATTGGAAACCCCAAGAAATCTCTATGAGACCGAAGCTTTCCAGTTTCAAAACACCTGAATAAGTGAAC
>NSGQ01000052.1:21589-95529 GCA_003676035.1 Spathaspora sp. JA1 | reverse complement strand
GATCTCCCTATTGATTTGGTTATGTTAGATACCAGAACTTGTCTCGACAAACTGAGAAAAATTATGGCTAATCGATTCTGCAACAATGAAGTGCAGTTCAAGACAGGAGATCTTGTTAGAGTGAAAATTGACAGAGTTGATGGGTGTTCCACTTCTCCTACAGCCATGTGGGGCAAAGTTTTGGATCGAAACAAATCAAGTTACAAAATTCTTTCCCAAGCAGGTATTATCAAAACGAGAATACCTGCTAGTGATTTGATGGATGCCGGTAGATACGTAAGACCTATCACATTCCCTGAAACAAGTCGTATGGTCAGTAGAACCAAGGCATCAAAGTTAGCCTCCGGAATGATCACCGAAACCACCTCTTGCCAGTGCCCAGGACTCTGCCAGTCGAATAAATGTCGCTGCTTGAAAGCAGGAACTATTTGCGGAGACCTATGCCACAAGTATAACAAGCATGACTGTGGTTTGACCTCTGAGAACGAATGGATCAGCCCCCAAAAACGTCCAAGAATTGAATAAATACTATAACTAGTGTTATATAATTAAATAATATGTAGTCGTAGAACTCATTTATAGTTCGTGATATAAATACAATCAATATGATCTTTGTTTTACTATTTTTTAATATTATACTTATGTTATCGAGCCTACATACAGAATTAGCGCATCCATCTACCAACTGGGAAATTATACTTCGTAAATATGCATTTCATATACAGGACTCCTCCGGATATTTCCTAAATAGGCATCACCGGTGCCACAAAACCTGCATGTAAAAAAATAGAAAAAATAACACGAAAAATCAAGAGATTATACAGGTTATGGTTAACCTGTAAAATGCGCCAAAAAAGCGTTTCCTCGAAAATCACTCACACATATATAAAATAAACACTACAGAAAACAATTTAATATCCAACAACAATTTTGCCACATCACGTGATAATATTGCCTAAACAGGCAATAGCCGCAATCATGTCTCAATTAGGGATTTTAAGGCAGAACAGTCTGAAAAATGTTCTTAGAACTTAAATGTTTGAGTTCTATTGTCAATATTTTAAAAATATTATATCCTTACAACTGATAAACAGCAGGATTTACAACTAGTCTATCCAAATGAGTAATTGAAATATAATAAATTTCAGGAGATTTGGCTTTTAAATTACACCTAAGTTAGAAAGAGGAAGCATTTTTCTTACTGGCAACCATACCTGCATTCTAGAACAATCTTAGGCAAGTTTCCCCTGATAATAGATTATTAACCATTAATTTATGACATCTTTATAGAAATCAAGGAATCTAATCGTTTAATTTGATGCCAATACATCTTGATATTGAACCAACCTTTGGCTGCTAAAAATTCCACAAGAAAATGTCTCTTGCGCACGACCAACAATATTGAAAAAACCGTGAAATTTTTTTTTCACATACATTTTCATGGTGGTTCAGTTAAAGCTTGAAAGATAGTCAATTAATTAAACAATGTTCGGTATAAGTCAGCTCTCCATGCTGAGAGCTATCTTCGGCAATGGAGCTAAATTTGTAAATTTTGTTCGTTTGACACATTTGGGATCTTTACAACCAGCAGAAGGTTCCACTCATTATGAAAGACGAGTTGGTCGAGGTGCTTCGTCTGGAAGGGGTAAAACCTCAGGTAGAGGTCATAAGGGTCAAAAAGCCAGAGGTAGTGTTCCTGTATGGATGGAAGGTGGGCAAACACCATATTTCAAAAGATTTCCAATGACTGGATTTAGAAGAGCACATAGAAGAATATTTCACGAATTAAATTTGGACAGAATTCAAAATTTTTGGGACAATGGAAGAATTCCATTGAATGAAGGCGAAACTTTGACTATTAAAGTGATGAGAGATAGTGGGTTAATTACAGGTAATTTAAAGGATGGAGTGAAGATTTTAGCAAATGGTAAGGAAGATTACAGTGTTCCCTTGAGTATTGAAGCTTCTAAGGCATCAGATTCTGCCATTAAAATAATTGAAGGGTTAAACCAAACTTTCACAGCTAAATTCTTTAACAAGTTGGCTTTGAAGTCTCATGTTGACCCAGATTACTTTTTATTGAGAAAAGGTTATCTTCCATTACAGGCTAGACCTACCCATAAAAGAGACATTGCCTATTATTCAAATCCCGATAAGAGAGGTTATTTGTTGAAGGATAGATCATTATTATTAGATCATGTAGGTGGTGCTCGTAATGTTAGAGCTGTTAGAAAGACTAAAGTTTCATTTAAGGACCTCGTGCTGACTGCATCTACAACAAGACCAGAATCCACACAAAGGAGAATTTCCCTCAGTGAACTTTAAATAAGTTTAGTAACTCTTTGCTTGTAAATAAATATAATACATACGGACATAGATGCTATATCAAAGGTCCTTCTAAATCTACAAATAATTCTAATAGATTTTCAACAATAGCTTGCAAATCGTTTAACCTTATGGGTGACTTTTTTGTGGGACCCGAATTAATCTTATTGAAAGTATAGTTATACTTACGTAGGGCAAACAACGTTGCCTTGTAAGTCATCTGATGTATTTCCTTAATAGTCAACTTATCATTAAAAGAATCAACCATGTTGGCAGAAAGTCCTCGTATTCTTAGTCCAGAAAGGATGATTTTGTTAATGGCAGTATTTATTTGTTCTTGAGTTGAAAGAATCAGTAAACTAGGGGAGCTGGCATGCAGAGACTGACTAGAACTTACTAAAAATGGATTCGGTTTCAATTTCTTCTTTTCTAATACTTTATCAAAGATTTTAGTTGTCATTGGAGAAGGCGGTATTCGTTTTGTCTTTGGTATTTCTAATTTTGAATTACTATCACCAACCATCATGTAATCGAGTTTATTTAAATTCCCAATATTTAGAATCAAAACCATAATTTTTTCTGATTCTCTTTCAAAGTAGAATACAATATAAATATTAGGGTTTGCTTGTACCAACAAACCCAATGAGTTGTTGTTTTCAAGTAGTGAAAACTTTAGCAAATGTTGCTTAAAGTAGATATTAGTATCCTCATGGCTTGAAAATACCGTTAGGGGTTTTCCAAACAGCAAATACAAGGGTATGCTGGTGATTTTAATATAACGTGGCGATTCAAACAATTGTGAAGTAGGAATGATCTTTGGTAGTTCTTTAGCCAGAACAGAGTCATCGGTCCATAGTTGAATATCGTCTATAATGTCGCCAGATTGGCTGTTCAATCGAATGGTAGTAACTTGGTTCATTCTAAAAAAATAAATATTACGGAAAATTCACCAACTTAAACAGACACCATTTTCTATGTCCTTTTCCACTACCTTGTTTTAACCTGAGAATAAAGGGTACATTTGTGTCGTAAAAAGTCAACACTTAATGTCGCGGCAAAAAAGTGTGTAAGTCGTAAGAATTATTAGCCTTGTCCATGAATCTGCGAAGTTTCTTTTTTTTTTTTTTTTCGTTCGTGCTGGATTTCCGTGAAATGGGCCTAAAAAAATTACAGTGAAAGATCTGTAATAGATATTGCCCGCAAGCGTTAAATTTGAAAGAGGGTAGTTCTTTCCATTAGAACACAGCTAATATTTCTTCCTTGAGGAAATATATATATAAAAGAAGGAGTCCACCCTCGCATCCGTCACTAAGGAACAAGGATTAGTACTGGAGAATATCCGCTACAAGATAAGACTAGTACGATATAACGATTTGTCGTCTAGATAGAAACAACCGATAGTTGCCTATTCAATTTTAACAATTGCTTGAAATCAGGTACTATTTGGAAACTCGGAAGATTTCTATACATATAAACCAGCCCATACAACATGATTAGTTCCCGTGTATATTCCGTTGCAAAAGTTTATGCTGACGTTAACAGTAACAAACCACCAGAATATTGGGATTATGAAAACCACAAAATACAGTGGGGAGATATCAGAAACTACGAAATAATTAGCAAAATAGGAAGAGGGAAATATTCCGAAGTATTCCAAGGGGTTAATGTCTTGAATGATGAACCATGTGTTATTAAAGTTTTAAAACCAGTCAAATTGAAGAAGATTTATCGTGAGGTTAAAATTTTACAAAATTTGACAGGAGGCCCCAATGTGATTGGTCTTCTTGATATTGTAAGAGACGAACAATCTAAGATCCCCGCATTAATTTTTGAGAGGGTTAGCAATGTAGATTTTAGAGTGTTGTATCCCAAATTTACCATCAAAGATATTCAATATTACTTCACTCAGTTGTTGATTGCATTAGATTATTCTCATTCGATGGGAATAATCCATAGAGACGTAAAACCTCAGAATATTATGATTGATCCCATGACCAAAAAGTTAAGATTGATTGATTGGGGATTGGCTGAATTTTACCACTCAGGAATGGATTACAATGTCAGAGTTGCATCTAGATATCATAAGGGACCAGAATTATTAATCAATTTACAACAATATGATTATTCTCTTGATTTGTGGTCGGTAGGTTGTATGCTTGGAGCAATTATTTTCAAAAAGGAACCTTTATTTAGAGGGGATTCTAATAATGACCAATTAGTTCAAATTGCAAAAGTCTTGGGGACGGAAGATCTCATGAAGTATGTTCAAAAATATGGGTTAAAATTAAGTCTGGATTATGATGATATTTTAGGTAACTACCCAAGGAAACCCTGGAAATCATATATAAATAATGACAATAGACACTTGATAAGTGACGAAGTACTTGATTTGATTGATAAGTTACTAACTTATGACCATCAATTGAGACCCACTGCCAGAGAAGCAATGGACCATCCATTCTTTAAGATATAGATATAACTTAATATAACATTCTTAATCAGGAAACTTGTAATTAGTATTTGTAGAATACTGCAACTCTATACCAACCATTTCCTTGTTCACTTATACCTTGACTATCACATAGAACCAGCATATTATGTGAACCAAAAACTCCGCGCTACCAGAAAAATCTCTTCACCTGCGACTGAATAAAATGCACAATCTAATTGAAACCCGCCCAGATTGAATCCGATGAGCTGCAAAGAAATTTTAGAACAATGTCTAGTGAATTAGCCATAAATGACCCATTGACGTCAAACGTACGTCCAGCATCGGATTCCTTAATTACAATCCGGATTATCAAATCTTTCCCCTACAGGAATGTCAAGAATCATATTATTAAAGATATCGATTTGAAATCAACCACTCCAAAGGAGTTATTAGAGAATATTAAGAATGTTATAGCTACAACTGGAGCATTGAGACCATATAGAAACATTGAGTACGATTCACTCAAGATTTATACTAAAGCTCATGGCTCTAAATCTATGCATTTAGTAGTTAATTTTGAAAATGATGACGAATGGGTGTTGATAAATAACGAAGTTAAGGGCGCTAGTAACCTATGGGATTTAGGAGTTCAAAATGAGACAGAGTTGAGTTTGTTCAATTGGAACGATTACATTGCTTACAAGGCTAACCCGGAAGAAAAATGGTAAGTGTAGACATAATGATTAAAATCTTAGCGTAAATATACATGCAGTAATAAACCCCAGGGATGTAGTAATAGATTGAACCAGAATAGGTTCGAATGACGCGTGGGAAAAAAGGACTAAAAAGTCTATGAATGGGATGTAGCAGAGAAATGAACACTTCTAGTCTCTTTTTCTCAAAATAGGTACTGGGAATTGCCTTGGGAGCCAGTAGGTATTTTGATGATTTGCTATAACAATAAAGCATTCATACCACCCTAAGAACCCGTTTATCATAGCAATTATACCACCAGCTTGGAATAAAGTAGCAATATTTGTTAAATATGCAATTGCAAGTACAATCAAAGTCAAATCCAAAGTGACTATGAAGACAATAAATGTCCATGTTGTTTTTAAAGATAAGCTTAATAATCCTGTAGCAAATATCGCCCATCCCACTACCAATAATCCAACTGCTTGATTTACTTGTTCGGGATGATCTTTATATGCATCTAAAACTCCAAATCCTGGAGTAAAAATAGTTCCAAAGGTGAACCAAAAGGCACCAAAGCTGCAAAATGCGGTGTATCCAAAAGTGTTACCATATATAAAACACCAACAACCAGCTAAAAATTGTAATATCCCCCCAATAAAGAAGTAGCCACCTACTGCAACATTAGTTACAGACATTTCACAAGCCAAGAACATTCCCAATATCAAAACATTAAACGAACTACTGAATAAACCTAAACACTCAGCCTGGCCATATTTTGGTGATTCTGCGACTGGAGATGAACCACTCAATGCTAACATTAATTCATGCCTATAAAATTTTTGATTTCCTAATATTACAAATTCTTTACCATCACCGGCTATTGAACATTTGCTCGTATCGGCCGTATATGTGTATACTTCTGCGATATTTTCCTTTTTGATACAATCCTCCTTGTCTGACATATTTTTTTTGCAATATATCTTTCTCAATTACAAGTTTAGCAGGTATACTGAAATCTATAATTTGTCATTGGCATAGAATTACTGTAATATATATATGGTGGGCACATGATGTAACACATTTGTGGAGAATAAGAAAATTTAGCAGCTAAAAAGAAAAATATTTAAAACTATCAAAAAATATTCAAGGCAAAGCAGGTCTATAATTTAGAAAGCCAAGAAACAATAATGAGGAGGTGTTGTCCGTTCAACGCCTAAGCTTTAGTTGCAATTTTTCAGTAATTCCAACACGCGCAAAAAATATGTTGCATTTCTTTCTTCTTTAGGTTACTTTTTCTTGAGTTTGTTTTTCTTAGGTTACTTTTTTCTTGTAAGTTTCATGAGGAGTTTCATAAATCGGACTCCAAGAGATTATCTTTTTCTACATGCATGAATGGCCGACTTACCTCTAGATGGAGTCATAAGTTCGGAAAATATGAGTATACCATTTTAATCTTTTCCTTTATATATAGCTTAGGTACTGTCACACGTCCGCGCTACCAATAGAAACACTGAAATAACACTTCTCATAGTAAAGAAGAAGAAATGTATAGCCTTGTAAAAGTGTTGTACATCTATCCCCGAACAAACTGCACCAAACTTAGAACTGGGGAAGAAAACACTGGGATATATTAGGGAGTTAAAGACTACCCTGTTTTACTTGGCTTGCAAAGAGATAGAGGAGAACAAAAGCGGGGGATAGATCAGGGGGATATTACATTTACAAGTAATTTATAGGTTCAAGCTAGGATGTAAGAAACTTTAATGCTTGTCTTGGTATATTTGAATTCGACTTGGGTAGTTGTTTTGTATTTTTGCAACTATTGTAGGAATAAATCTGGAAAGACATTGTCATGTGACCAGCTCCAAAATAAGAAAACAGATTAGCCAATTACATCGAGGATGTTTATAACTAGAGGGGTTTATATACAGGATTACACTGAATTTTTTTTTTCAGCTTAGTTTTTCGCAATAATGTTCACATAGTCAACAATAATCCAATAGAAAAAAGGCCCATAATAACCAGTTTAGTGTGGTGGGAGAAAAAACTTCAAACCTTTGAAAATTCCAAACTTCTTTAAAGATCTTAGTTTTAAACACTGAACAGACAATCGACTAACCAAGTGTCCAAGGTCATTTAAACATCGTTAATTAGTTTGAAGTATTTGATTCATTTTTAATATCTTCAAGTTTCGTTTATTTCTATTTGAATTGTGTTAAAACTCATTGAAGTAGAGATAAAAGATATAATAGTATATTTACATCCACCAAAGGTTAATTTGTATATACTTAGCACCCGTTTTCGACAAAGTTTAATTGAAACAAGTTAATCGTTACCTAAAACTATTCATATTCATAATATATCATAATGTTTAGAACTGCATTCAAGAGTATGAACCCAGCAATGACCCAAAAGATCATTGCTGGTGGTGTTGGTGTTAGTGGTTTAACTGCATCTTATTTGTTATACCAAGACTCCATGACTGCCAATGCCATGACCGCTGCTGAACATGGTTTACACCCTCCTGCTTATGGATGGTCTCACAATGGGATGTTTGATACATTCGATCATGCTTCTATTAGAAGAGGTTTCCAAGTTTATCAAGAAGTTTGTGCTGCTTGTCACTCCTTGGATAGAATTGCCTGGAGAAATTTAGTTGGTGTTTCACACACCACTACTGAAGCCAAGGCTATGACTGAACAGTTAGAATACGATGACGAACCAGATGATGAAGGTAATCCAAGAAAGAGACCAGGTAAGTTAGCCGATTATCTCCCAGCTCCTTATGAAAACGAACAAGCTGCTAGAGCTGCTAACCAAGGGGCCTTACCACCTGATTTATCTTTGATTGTCAAGTCCAGACATGGTGGATGTGATTATATCTTCTCCTTGTTGACTGGTTACCCAGAAGAACCACCAGCAGGTGTTGTATTGCCAGTTGGTACCAACTATAACCCTTACTTCCCAGGTGGTGCTATTGCTATGGGTAGAGTATTGTTTGACGAGTTGGTTGAATATGAAGATGGTACTCCAGCCACTACTTCCCAAATGGCCAAGGATGTTAGTACTTTCTTAAACTGGGCTTCTGAACCAGAACACGATGAAAGAAAGAAATGGGGTTTGAAAGCCATCATTGTTGTTTCTTCCTTGTACTTAATTTCCCTTTACGTTAAGAGATTCAAATGGTCTCCAATCAAGAACAGAAAGTTCAGATTCGACCCACCAAAGAAATAAATAGTTAAAAAAATAAGGGGAAAAGACAATATTTAGAGGAGATATATCTGGGATACAGCCATACAGACAAACTTTACCCAATTATTAAGTCATTTTAGTTCATATTTTCTTTTGGCTTTTTCTTTGTAAATAATAAAAGTATATGAATTACCAACCAGCCAACACAACCCCAGATTTATTTATTCTTTTTATTTAGTCTTTTTTTTAGATTGTCATTTTGTTATTCATCATTTGAAGAGAATGGTTAAGGCCATATTAGACGATGATAACATAGGTTGTTTTTATAGTATGAAGAGAAATACAGATAATAATTGTTATCAGTAAAAGTGAGTAGTAGTTGTCTTCAGCCAAGGACCAGTAGAAACGAGCTTATCTTGCTTGCCTGAGATATGCTCTGATATGAAAATCAACCAAAACAATTAGAGATTATTGTAGGGGAATTTTTCGGCCGAACAGTACAAGCTCGCCCAAGAAGAGATTTGGATTGTACAAAAAAGTAAGATCCAGCTAAATCTTATATTAGATCGAGCGATACAACCTGATTGGGTTTAGTCTAAAATTTTGACTTTGATCATCGCCCACAAAAGTGAGAGGGAAAAGGAGATTTTTCCTCTTGTTCTTCGTCTATTGCCTGAACTCTTTTTGTCCTCTAATTTCTCAGACTTTTTCATGGGATTTATATCCCTTTTATAAGC
This sequence comes from Spathaspora sp. JA1, assembly GCA_003676035.1. Taxonomy (NCBI): domain Eukaryota; kingdom Fungi; phylum Ascomycota; class Pichiomycetes; order Serinales; family Debaryomycetaceae; genus Spathaspora; species Spathaspora sp. JA1. The sequence goes on along the minus strand of NSGQ01000052.1, from coordinate 86,148 downwards.
TACTTAGTCTATAATTCGATAGGCGATAAAGCAAACCAATGAAACAACTAAAACATCAGAACTACGCCAAGATTGTGGCATTAGCATATTTTTTCGAACACAATCTTGATGGAACAATATAAAGTCGTCAACTGACACGGCGGAAAAATACTTCTTCCGGCGTGAGCCTTCACAATACATATGGTAATGAAACACAAAATTCGGCGAAACATTACATGTTCTTGCACGGCATTTGCTTGACCTGGTACACAATTTTATCTTTTTGACTATTTCATATATCTTTTTTTTAAATCTTTTAGTTAGCCTGTGTTGAAAGGTATTAAACCCCTACTATCATTTAATTTCGCCTTTATTAAACCATACAATGGTTGGAGATAGTACAAATACAAATCCTGAGGATGTAAAGCCTAAGAATGTTGATAATAATGAGAATTCCCTGATACTAGATTATTGTGTGAAAAGCTCATCAGCATCTATTAATTCAGCTTCCCAAGAAAGGTTGTTACAGGGCCCTTCATCTGTCCGTGCCGTCGATGCAACCTCATTCGAGACAACGGAAGAGGATGTAAAACCCACAAAAACAGTATTAATATTGACTTTGGCGTCGTCAATATCTGGGTTTATGTTTGGTTACGACACCGGATATATCTCATCAGCTTTGGTTCAAGTGGGAACTGATTTGTCAAACAAGATTTTAACTTCGGGAGAAAAAGAACTTATTACATCAGCAACTTCTCTTGGAGCCCTTTTAGGAGCAATAATTGGTGGTGTTTTGGCTAATTTAATAGGAAGGAGAAAAGTTTTGTTGGGATCTAACGTTATTTTTGTCGTTGGTACAATTATTCAGTTGGTTGCTCGTACAGTATGGACTATGATTGTAGGAAGATTTGTATTGGGTTGGGGTGTAGGTATTGGTTCGTTTATTGCTCCTCTTATGCTTTCTGAATTAGCTCCTGCCAAGTATAGGGGTAGGTTAATTGTTACAAATGTTATGTTTATCACTGGGGGTCAACTTATCGCATATTTGATTAACTGGGGGTTGACCCGAGTAGCTCATGGATGGAGGGTTTCAGTTGGGTTATGTATGGTCCCTCCTGTCTTTCAATTTGTATTATTTTGGTTCTTACCTGATACTCCAAGATTTTATGTCATGAATGGTGAAATAGAAAAGGCAAGCGAAGTACTTAGAAAAGTTCACAAAGATCCTTCTGAAGGGTTTATTGAATCTACAATTGAAGAAATGATTTCTTCAAACTCAAATGTTCCTGGAAATGGACCTTTACAGAAATCTTGGGAATCAATTAAGATCATCCACAATACCCCAGGAAATCTCCGAGCTTTAATTCTTGCCTGTGGATTGCAAGGTATTCAACAATTCACAGGATTTAACTCATTGATGTACTTTAGTGCTACAATTTTCGAAACCATCGGGTTCAATAATCCTACTGCAGTTTCTATTATTGTTGCTGCTACAAATTTTGTATTCACAGGGATTGCAATTTGTATTATCGATAAAATTGGAAGAAGAAGAATTCTATTAGTTGGAATCCCATGTATGTGCATTTCGTTGATTGTATGTGCTATTGCTTTCCATTTCTTAGACGTAGACTTTTCTTCTGGATCTGGTGTTATAGAATCTGGTGGGATTAGTGGATGGGGTATCGTTGTTATAATTAGTATGGTTATGTTTGTCGCTTCATATGCCATAGGTATTGGTAACTCGGCTTGGGTCGGTGTTGAATTGTTTTCTGACGTCAATGTACGTTCTATTGGTGCAATGTATGCTGCAAGCACAAATTGGGCAGGGTCCATGGTTATTGCTTCTACATTTTTGACCATGTTGCAAAATATAACTCCAACTGGTACTTTTTCACTCTTTGCAGGATTATGTTTGATATCCTTCTTTTTCGTTTACTTTTTATTACCAGAAACGGCAGGATTAGAGTTGGAAGAAACAACCAGTTTCTTAAGTGATGGATTCAATGTAAAGCAGGCGTCTAGAATGGCGAAGGAAAGAAGAATGCATTCAAAGTTTGCCAACAAAAACAGAGTAGTATAAATCTAACAAGTATGTACAATAATAATGTAATATAAAACATATAAACTACCTTATTTGAGCATGTATACCTTTGATAATCAATCTCTAACTGAAACTCATCGACTGCAAACCATATCAAGTCGTGTGATCGCGTCAAAAAATCTAATAGTCAAACTTGTGCCCGTCTTACATTGCTTTTTTGGTTGAGACTTATTGCGCACAAAACTGTCGCAGAGTTGTAATCTTTGTTGGTTGAATAAAATTTCTATTTTGGGGACGGAATATTAGGAACAATAGAAAGTTGTCTCATCCATCATATTTAAATATCCAATAACCGCCAGTGATTCAAGGACTGTGGTTATAAGAGTTACCAATTAGATTTTTTTATACACTTGATTTGTCAAATCCCTTTTTTTAATTTTTTTACAGCATATTTTTAATTTATGCAAGTCACATAAATGTCAGATATCTCACGAATGGCTAGGGCCAACAACGAAATAGAGCTTAAGAAGCGAAAGCTTCAGAATATTCCACCCCCACCACCACAATCTAGAGGCCGTATCAAAGAGATGGGAAGATTGAAGGATTATGAAGTTATTCGCAAGTTAGGACAAGGTACCTTCGGTGTGGTTCAGAAGGCAAAGAGTAAGAAAACAGGAGCCTTGGTGGCTTTGAAACAACTAATTAATCATTCTGCCAAGGAAGGATTTCCTGTTACTGCGATGCGTGAAATAACAATTTTGAAACGTTTAGATCATAAGAATGTTGTAAAGATTGTGGAAATGATATATGAAGAGCCAAAAGTTGGTAATGCAGCAGATCTAATAACCCAGAGGGGAGCATTTTATACCGTTTCTCCATACATGTCAAGTGACTTGGTGGGTCTTTTGGAAAACCCTAACGTGGTTTTGGAGCTAAATCAAATAAAATGCTTCATGAAGCAATTACTTGAAGGGATACAATATATTCATGAACAAGGATTCTTACATAGAGATATCAAGGCAGCAAATATTTTGATAGATTTTAATGGTGTTTTGAAGATTGCCGATTTTGGGTTGGCAAGAACGTATCATGGGAAGGTTCCAAAACTTGGACAGGGACCAGGCGGAGGGGAGAAAGCTTATACTGGTTTGGTTGTAACGCGATGGTATAGACCACCCGAACTTTTGTTAGGAGAGCGCAAGTATACTACTGCAGTAGATCTTTGGGGAATAGGGTGCGTATTTGCAGAATTATTTACCCATAAACCAATCTTGGTAGGGAAATCGGATGGACACCAAGCACAGTTAGTGTTTGATTTAGTAGGTCCACCTTTGAATTGGCCCGAGGCAGCAAAATTACCGAACAAGTCAGACTTCAATATTGGACTAACATGTAAGCGGAGTCTTGAGTCTCGTTTCGAGAAGATCTTACCCCCATCGGGTGTCAAGCTCTTAAGTGGGTTGTTGACGCTTGATCCTTTGCAAAGGTACAATGCTCTCGATGCATTGAACCATGATTTCTTCAAAACTGATCCATTGCCAGCAAATCCGGAAGATTTACCAAAGTTTGAGGAATGTCATGAGATTGACAAAGAAAGATTCAAGAAGCTACGGGAATCCAATTCTAGTAGCTCTGTGTCAGGAAGTTTTGAAGCGAAGAGAGCATCATTTACTCAGAGTGAAGGGAAATATGTAAGCTATTTTTCTGATAATGGCAAGAGAGCTCGTGATAGTTCCCAGAATGATGATAGAACAACAGATACATATATTCCTAAGCCAAAGCCTAGCAATAATATATCAGCAACTGCAAGAATACGCAACGAAAACGAACATCAATTATCTGGTGAAAGGTATGCTGATTATAGAGGAATGCCTCGCGACCTGAACCATAGTCCGCCAAAATCCTATAGTCCTACAAAAGCACTTCCTACCAAGCCAAATTTTCCCACCTCAAATAAAACTGAAACCACTTCGGACTTCCAACCGGGAACCAGTTCAGGTGTCACAAGTTCTGAGTTGCCCAAGAAACCGAGCACATATACAGATTACTCGGAAAGAACCAGAAGTGGCGCACCACCCACAATAAGGGGTACTGGGACGGTGGCAAATATCAGAAATCAAGCTAGCTCCTCCTTTATTTCAAAGAAAAAAGAAGATTCAGCATCACAGATGGCACAATCCCAGAAGAAACCATCAACAAACATCTTTATGTTGAAGCCCAAACGCCTGCTAAGCGTTGGTTCACCCGTAATCAAACATCTTGTAAAGAAAAAGAAGGTAGATCTTGAACCTGAGTTTGATAGTGATTTGAGTGAGGTAGAGAATGACATTTCCAAGAAAGATGAAGCTTCCTTGGATGGATTTTTGAATGTCCCAGGATTTAAGATGGAAATTGAATATAGAAAGTTGAGCAATGAAAAAATCAGGTATTTAAAGTCAGAGAAGAAGACATAGTTATATTGTAGGTGTGTATTATAAGTTAATGGATAATTTCTAACTCGAACAAAGTAACATCAACAACTGTTGCATCAAGAATTGTAGATATTACCTCAACAGCCACATTTCCGCTTGGGGCCGCACTCGGGATTACGGAAAAAGAAAATCTTACAAAAAATATTTCGCGTCACTGATCTTTTAGATTACAAATCAGTACGGCCCCAAATTTTTCGACTAAAATTCTCTAGGAACTTGATCCCAAAGTTATCCTCAAATAAGAACATAGACCACTTACATATCTTCTTAGCTGAACTTAGTCAATATGATTAATATTGAAGACTATTTTTCGGTTCAAGCATTTCTTATAATCTTGCGAGAAACTCTTGAATCTGCAATTATCATTTCAGTCTTGCTTGCATTTCTTCACCAAACATTCATAGGTAAAGCTAAAGTTAAAGTTAGAAGTGAGTCTACAAATGTCACTTATGAAAGTACAGAACCGGTCGAGGTTTCAGATAGTGATACCGAATCTACAGATCTCGATTTATATAAATCCTTGAAATTGCAGGTATGGGTTGGAGGACTTCTTGGAGTTTTATGTTGTTTAATTATTGGGGCAATTATATTGACAGTGTTCTATGTTTTGGGAAATGACTTATGGTCGGTTGCGGAGCATTATTGGGAAGGTACCTTTTCGATATTTGCTAGTATAATTATATCAGTTATGGGAATTAAAATTCTCCGAGTGAGTAAAATGCAAGAGAAATGGAAGTATAAATTGGGTGAAGTTTTCCATAGATCAGGCTACTTGAATGCTCCAAGTAGAAGTACTATTCGTAAACAAGACGAGTCTTGGACGGTTAAAATAGAAGTATTAGCAGAAAAATACAACATGTTGATTCTTCCATTTGTAACTACTTTAAGAGAAGGGATGGAAGCAATTGTATTCCTTGGCGGAATAGGTATTAACGAAAATACATCGGTTCTTGCACTTGTCAATTCCGCGATTGCAGCAATTGTTATTGGTTCTACCATCGGTTTTATAATGTACAGATCAGGAAACACACTTTCATTGCAATGGTTCCTAGTTTGTTCTACATGTTTCCTTTATTTAGTAGCTGCTGGATTGTTTTCCAAAGGGGTTTGGAATTTTGAATTACAAAGCTTTATTAATTCATGTGGAGGATTCGATGTTAGCGAAACAGGTCATGGTCCTGGCTCCTATGATATCATGAGGAGTGTGTGGCATGTTAATTGCTGCAATGGAGAATTGCAAGAAGATGGAGCTTTTTGGATGATTGTTACTGCAATTTTTGGCTGGACAAATTCAGCCACGTATGGTAGTGTTATAGCATACAATGTCTATTGGTTGGTAGTGATAACGGTATTCTGTGGTTTGATTTATGAAGAAAAGCATGGGTACTTGCCTTTGATTCCTTTGAAATGGCAAGAGACTAGAGTTCGCAAAAGGAATAGAGATTACCAAGCTATTGATCCTTTTGACGCCGTTCCAAGAGTGAGTACGTCGTCGATCAATTCCCAGACCCCTTTAAGATGATAAATTTCTATTAAAAATTATGTAGTTGTATATATTGTATTACAAAAAAGAACTCCACTGGTTTCGAATTTTAGAATTATAGTCCGTTTATACCACCTATGGCACTGAAATCAGAGGTTCAAGTCATTCCTTAAAAGGAGACTAGTTTTGAACTGTCTATGGTTCTTCACTTAGTTATGAGGAAACAAAGCATAAAAAATGCAGAATATTGGGGTTGGATGCTTTAGAGTCTAACTGTGCTAGCTATTTTCAAACATCTCATCCACTGAGGCTCCTAAATATACCCTCAAAGTTTTTCTTGTGGCAGGCATTATTTTGCATTTTACCAAAGTCTGTTCACTTGAATCTTGATGGATACGATCATATGCTTGAAAACGATGACAGCCTCCAAAAGCAAAGTAATAAGTCTTTCCAGAATCTCTAACTTTAAACACATCAATTGGTGGTACTTCTCCAGGAGTTATATCCTCGATCTTGCAAGTAGCCGAGGCCATAGGTATCCCCTTTAAAGTCGAAACCATTGCATCAATTTTCTGGTAGTCCAATACTGGAGGTATTGGTCTTCTTATTTCTTGCAAGGGTACATATTCTATTCTGATTTGTGACGACATTTTGGAAATGCTTCTCTGTAGAATAGATTTTAAGTACAAATTAAATGAAATAAGCGTAAATTTATATTCATGATTGCTCAAACGGATTCTATGTCAGCAAGTATATGTTCCAGATCTCGAATTAGTAATTTTTCCTGCATGTTAAAATAATTTTTCACATTAGCTACACCTTACAAACAACCATCAGTGGCCACGCTTGTTAAGAACTGAAGTAATATTTAATAAAAGTAAGCACACTTCCCAATTCTTTACAGTTTTTACATTTATAATCATGATATCTTTTTATTTGCTTGCGTCAGGGTACGCCATAACTTTACCGATCCTAAGATTCTGAATCGAGAGAGTTTGAGCGGGGCAAGATAGATTAGTATTTGGGTTATAAAAAATTGAATGTGATGATGTGTTTGACCCTTTACATCTGTCAAGGATATGACGGGATCACGGGGATAAAACCCCAGTACGTTTAAAAAAATCAGTTACCATGTAGTATTTTTCCGTGTGCATCTTCTTTCCCGATTCTCGCACAATAGTTTTTCCGCCATAACAATTGGCTGGATCGGTAGTAGTACAATGTGGTTAATGGCATATTGTAAGTTGTAATGGCATTTGAGAATTGTGGTGGCTTCTGTGCTCCACCATTTGGAAATAAACTTCTTTCATCTGATCTCGAGCTGACTGAAATACATAGCCCCCCCTGAATCGTGGATCCAGGTGTATGTATTCTTTATTCACTAGCCACAAAGTTCAGAGGAAAAAAGCCGCCTAAATTTCTTTTTCAAAATCCGTTGATCAAAAAGATAATTTTTGCATATAGAAAACTACCCACCAATTGGTTACATGAACAAGAGAGAGCTTATTAGCAGATTCTGCTCTCTAAGTTTCAAATAATAACATTTCAGATGTATACCTTGGCTATATATATATCAATAGTACTATTGATCCTTCTAGTATCGTTTCTGATCACAACGCAAAGACAGAACAGTTTACAACGGAAAATCAGAACCATTCTAAGTATATGCTTGTTGATTTCCACTCTTATATCATTCACTCCCGAGGATTCCCTTACTGGTGCTCCATTTCACAAATACGGCAAAGCAAAAATAGCATTTTTGGGATGTAATTATCAAATACTGTTGACTGCACAATTTTGCGAAGAAACACAAACAGCAGAATCTTGCTACTGTAATAATTTAAATGCCTTTGCAACAATATCACATTGTTATTCGTATGGACACCCCAATGAGATTCCATCACTCTTGAGTATGTGCAAAAGGGAATTTAATACAACAATAACCAGAGATCAATTCAACCAGGCTCACGAGTTTTACTTGAACGATTCAAAATCAATTGATGAGATACCGAATTATTCCCCTTCAAATGTTGTTGATTTCCCGGTGAGGTTGAATGACTCGGATATTCTATTATTTAAAGGTGCATATGAGCAATTTTTGGGAAATTATGATAGGTCTGTTGATTATGGTGGTTATGTTGTTTTGTATTGGATAGGCGTCTTTGCTTTAGCTGCTATTGGAAATTGGTCCAAGTTTATTTTCCCACAATTCTACAAGAAAACTTTAACGGGGCCAATAACAAATTGGTTTAGGCGAACAATAACCTTGCCAGGTACGTGGGACAAACATAAGGCCGAAGAGATGAAATTGGGAAAGATTTTTGACATGATTGTTCCGACAAGAATTGAGACAATAATCTTGGCTTGCTTGACTATTATATGCTTTGTTCTCACAACTATAAATGTCACTTATCACGAAGGTGATCCTCTTTTTCGATCCAAGTATCAGGCCCTTTTGCGATACCACGCTGTACGATTGAGTTTTTTAAGCAGCCTGATGATGCCCCTTTTAATTCTAACTGGGGGAAGGAATAACTTTTTACAGTGGGTTACGAGATGGGAATATTCCACATTCATAACTTTACACCGTTGGTTGTCAAGAATAATTGTCCTCATGGTATTGCTTCATTCAATCTTTTATAAGTTATACCTAGACTATGGTAAAAAGCCTAGAGAGGCTTATGTTGCATGGGGTGCTCTTGGAACTTTCGCAGGGATGGTAATAATGATCCAGGGATTATTGGTTCTCAGAAGAAAGTGGTATGAAATATTTCTATTGATCCATATTGTGCTAGCAGCAGTTTTTCTCATTGCAGCTTGGATACATGTTCGTGATCTATATTCTACCTGGTTTTACTTCTTTTCAACAATGATATGGTTATTTGATAGGATCATAAGAATAGGACGTCTCTGGGAATTCGGGTTTCCTCATGCAGAAGTATCCATAGCAGGAGCTGACACCATTAGGATAGTTGTTCCTAGACCAGAAAATTGTCAGCCAACTCCAGGGGGACATGCATTCATTCACTTTCTCTTACCCAGTTGCTTTTGGCAATCACATCCATTTACATATACAGCTACTACAGATAGAGAAATTGTGTTGTATATTAAAGTCAAGAAGGGAATAACACTTTCCTTATATAAACAGTTAGTTAGGGACGGGGGTCGCTCTAGAATTAGAGTTGCGATCGAGGGTCCATATGGGGAAAAGGCACCCGCTAGTAGATATGACAATGCAGTTTTCATTGCTGGTGGAAGTGGTATCCCAGGTATATTTGATGAAGCTTACGACTTAGCTAAGCATATAGATTCAAAGCAGATGATAAGATTAGTGTGGGTGGTAAGAGATTACGAAGCCGCCGCATGGTTCTACAATGAATTGCTTCAGCTAAAAGAAACCAAGATTCAAGCCACTGTTTATGTTACTCGTCCAAGTACACAGTCAAACACTTTGTTATTTGGAAACAACGTCACAGGCCGGCGTGATTCAAAATCGAGCCAAGAGGCAAATTTTGAAGAAGGCAACATGCTACAGCCGCTTCAGATTTCTGCCAAGACTAGTTCCTACGGTTCCACAACCCAAAATCATGTCATATTAACACACGACAACGGCAGGGCTCAGTTCATAGATGATCTTGCCCATATCACATTCAACGAAGGAAAGCCGGAGATCGACTTATTGGTTAGATCGAATGTGGAAGAATCACCGGGGTCCTCTTGCTTTATAACATGCGGACATCCGGCAATGGTTGATGATATCAGAGATTTTGTGATTCAGAATATAGACAACAAAGAAGGGAAACGCGTAGATTATTATGAAAAACTACAGGTATGGGCGTAATTAGGGTATGTACAATACAAGGACGATTGCTTTATCGGCATTACTTTCTCCTCTCGCTGTAGACACATTCAATGATTAATTGTTGATACAACTGTGACGTCAGGAAATAACTACTGAAAGAGGCGGTTGTAAAGTTTGACTAAAAAACAGAAAGCGAAGAATCTGTTTATCAAGATAACCACACGCATCGAAGATCAAGTGATCGTTTCAACTGATATTTTATTTTCTAGGCCTAAGTTGAAATGAAGGAAACGCTTTCTAACATCTCTCGACAATAACTGCTCGATGTAACAGAAAAAAAAAAGAAATCACTAAGAGAGTCATGTAGCGAATCACCTAAAAATATTTTAGGTGCAACCTCTTTGTACGTCAAAAAAAAAAATGCAACCTGCAGGTTCATTAAGAATTAGAGTTCATGCATGAATAGAAGCAAACAAAGTGTCACGGCATTCGCATCTTGCTTGATATCATTGCCGAACACGTCATGCAAGCTATTTTAGTTAGATCTGAAATAGAGCTAAATATAGAACGTCTCTTAATCTTGCTCAGGCATTAGATTTATCATGCCAGTAAGCGTGAAGCTGCTATTATTTTATTGCTTGATTAAATCTTCTTGGCTTCCCTTTTAGATGACCTTTATTTCGGGTTACACTAGAATCAAGAACAAGCATTTTGTTCAGATAATAATTTGAAGGGCATTTCTTGTTGGATTTTGTCACATTCCACATCGGAAAAACTTTTCTTCTCCCATGCGGTGTTAGACAAAAAATACCGTTACGCTTTCAATGGCTGGGGCAAAACTGTTAACAACAATAAAACCAACTGTCCAATTTGCCGCATCGCATTTTGAATCCATCGGAATAACAGGGTATTTGGTTTTGATCCTGGTCCTGAAAATGCCGATAATCATAATGGTTTAGTTGATTGCTACGCTCCATGGGGTTCCCTCACGTGTTGGGGTAAATTGTGGAACGTTATGTGGGAGGGGTTCCATGTGTGCATGGGTTACATTACAGCCGTCCAACGTTCAGTTCGCTGACTTCATCTGCATATATTTTTTCGTTTATTAGAGTTTTTCCGAAGAGCAAAAAATATTTGTGGTCTTTTGCTTGGAATAAATTCAGCTACCACAAATTATTTTCTGATATATCGAGAGAGAACAAGTGCAGGGGCTAACATGCATCATGCTATGTCATTGTTACAATCTGGGCTTAGTTCCGGTCTGATCCAATTTATATTTTTTATATTTATTTTTTGGGCCACATCTTAGATTATTTTTTGTGAACTATAATTAAGGTTCTGATGTAGAAAAAAGAAATGACAAAACGCATAATTGCCTTAATGCTACAGCTAAAAAAAAAAGCCCAATTAGAAAGAACAAAATAATTGCGAAAAAAAAGGAACACAAAATTTCATGCTAGTGGTAACACTTTCCTAATATTGCAACATGTTATGCTCTCCAGCCTTTTTATGATCTAAGAAGTTAAAAGGCTTTCTTTAGATTTTTCCTCCACATTATAAATATGGGGAGCATTATCCAATATTTCACCCAGATCTGTAAACTCAATTCATAATCATCACTCAAAATCAAGAATATATTATTATGACTCGTTCCGAAAATATACCTGCTGGTGAACAAACACCAGAAGTTACTTCTATTTCTGAAAAGGATGTTAAAATTGACTTCAATGAAACCGCTAACCAACTCGAAAACAAGACATTCAAAGATTACATCTTAATCTCTTGTTTGTGTTTTATGGTTGCCTTTGGTGGTTTCGTCTTCGGTTACGATACCGGTACTATTTCAGGTTTCGTCAATATGACCGACTTCATTGATCGTTTCGGTGAAGTAGGTGAAGATGGTGAAAAGTTTTTGTCTTCAATTAGAGTTGGGTTAATGATTGGTCTTTTCAATGTAGCATGTGCTATTGGTGGTATTGTTTTCTCAAAGATTGGTGATATGAAGGGTAGAAGAATTGGGTTAATGTTTTCTATGGCCATTTACGTGGTAGGTATTGTAATTCAAATTTCTTCTACCTATCAATGGTACCAAATTATGATTGGTCGTATTGTTACTGGTTTAGCTGTTGGTACTGTGTCTGTTATTGCTCCAATGTTCATTGGTGAATCTTCTCCAAAGGCTGTTAGAGGTACCTTGGTTTGTTGCTTTCAATTATGTATTACCTTGGGTATCTTCATTGGTTACTGTTGTACTTATGGTACCAAGCAATTGGATAACTCAGCACAATGGAGAATTCCATTAGGTTTATGTTTCCTTTGGGCTATCTTCCTTGTTGTCGGTATGTTGTTTATGCCAGAATCTCCAAGATTCTTGGTTGAAAAGAAGAGAATTGAAGACGCCAAGAAGTCCATCGCTAGATCCAACAAATTGAGTCCAGAAGATCCATTTGTCTATTCTGAATTACAATTGATTCAAGCTGGTATTGACAGAGAACAATTGGCAGGTGAAGCTACCTGGGGTGAATTAATCACAGGTAAGCCTGCAGTTTTCAGAAGAGTTGTCATGGGTATTTGTTTGGCTTCTTTACAACAATTAACTGGTAACAATTATTTCTTTTATTTTGCAACCACTATCTTCAAGGCTGTTGGTTTACAAGATTCTTTCCAAACTTCCATGATTTTGGGTTGTGTCAACTTCCTTTCTACATTTGTTAACATTTGGGCTATTGAAAGATTTGGTAGAAGATTATGTTTGTTAGTTGGTGCCGCTGGTATGTTTGTCTGTTTCGTCATTTACTCCACTCTTGGTTCTGTTGCCTTATACCAAGAAAATGGTGAATCTAACCTTCCAGCAGGTAGAGCTATGATCTTTGTCACTTGTTTGTACATCTTCTTCTTTGCTTCCACTTGGGCTGGTGGTGTCTACTGTGTCCTTTCTGAATCTTTCCCATTACGTGTCAGATCAAAGGCTATGGCTCTTTCTCTTGGTTCCAACTGGTTATGGGGTTTCTTGATTTCCTTCACTTCATCCTTTATTATCAACTCCATTAAATTCTATTATGGATTTGTCTTCACTGGATGTATTGCCGTTGCATTTGTCTTCACTTACTTTGTCATTATGGAAACTAAGGGTTTGAGTTTGGAAGAAGTTGATGAAATTTACGCTCAAAAGATTCTTCCTTGGAAGTCTGGTTCTTGGGTTCCACCAACCGCTGAAGAAATGGCCACTTCCACTGGTTACGCTAAGCCAACTCAAGAACACGTATAAACGATGAAAATTTCCAAATCCTGCATAAGTTTATAACGAGGATATGTTTTTCATTTCATTACACTGTTGTTTGAACATTTTTTGTTAAATTATATATTAATAGATTTCTCACTACATTTATAATATTTTATACTATACTAATACAGAAGTTATTTCTAGAAGATCCTGAGTATAAGTTCGTTTTAGGAAACTTTTTCTCTTTTATTGGTTTGCCGTTCCATTCGAATAGCCAATAAGCAACTTTCTTTGCCTCATAATAGTATGACTGGGTAAATCCCAAATGATTCATAATCTCAAGTAGCCTCTTGTTATCCAAATATCTTGAATTTGTTATACACGGCAATGGAAGAACTAGAAACAACATACTAATAGAATTTGAGGTTGGCTTTTTGAGAAATTTTGTCATTCGTATTAACATTTCTCCTCTTTCTTGTGGTGAGGGTATAAAGTTAAGCACTAAGGAACAGGATATAAGATTGAATTTCTCGCTATCATTTTTAGGTAGTGGTCTTTCCATAAAATTTTGCTCAAAAATTAACGGATCCTGAGAATTCAAATCTATCCGTACTATATCCTTGAATATTCCACAGGTTGATATAACATTATGAGGGCTTAAGCATCCTATTTCTAGAGCATTTACATTATCAAGTCTTCCCAGATAAGGTTCTTCACGTAGCCAATCGACTAGTCTTTTGGATGAATCACCTCCTCTTTTAGTCGTTTGACCTTCGGTAGAAGCGCTTTGATAAGCTTCAATACCTCCTCTTTGTTCAATTTCGGAGTCTATTTGTGCAAGAATTGATACAAGAATATCATTAGATAAAGAATCGTCAATCTTATAAACTTGGTTATCAGAGTATTTTTGAGGTAGCACAAAATTTTTAAACGCAGACTGGTAAATACGATTCTTTTTAAACAATTCCTTGTAGTTGTCAATTGTTATATTCCTATTGGTCTTTTCTAGTTTATTTATAATTGAATAGCGATTCTTCTGAAGTATATGAAACCGTCGTATTATTTGCCTTGCTTGTTGAGGTTTTATACTTTTCGGTACACTCATTGAATTACCTGTGATTGTCTTAGGTCGTTTCAATAGACCGATTCTTGTCTTCTTTCTGGCCATGTCTTAAAAAATACTTTCTAAATCACCTTACTGTAGACATAGATTTTAGTTTTTGTTGCACCGATGAGCATCGACAATTTTTTTTTTCTAGTCTATAAACTTAGTTACAACTTGATTATATTTCTGATCAAAAAGATGGCTGCCTCTAATCAGAAGAATTCTAAGGGAAAGTCGGGGAAGGATCAGAAGTCAAAAGGGAAAGGTGGACAGAAACAGGGGAATAAAAAGTTTACTAAACCTAAGAAACCCCCAACTTTAAAGCAAAAGTTACAACGAGAATCAAAGATTGTTAAGGTGGATGATTTGAAATGGAAAACAGTAGAGATTCCAGATAACTTGGGAGATTATGAGGGTTTCTTCGGGTTAGAAGAAATTGATGGTGTTGACGTCGAGATTGTCAACGGTATAGCCCAATTCAAAGTTAAAGATGATGATAAGCTTATTCAAAAGAACGAAGATGGTGAGCAAGAAGAAGACATAATGGAAGAAGGAGAAGAAGAAGAGTTTACTGGGTTCGACGATAATGTACTGGAAGATGAAGAACTTCCTCTGCAACACGAAGACAAAATAGAGGAAGATGAACAGTCTCACTCTGAAGAAGAAGAAGACGACGAAGACGAAGATCAAGAGTTAAGTGAGAATGCATTTGCTAATCTTGATATGCCTTTGCCAGATGATGAAATAGACTTACCGGAATGGCAGGTTGATGAGCTCAGTTCGTTAAGCCCTTACACCTTGAATGGGTTATCAATGTTGGGCTTTGACAAGCCCACCCCAATTCAAAAGAGATCTATCCCGTTAGCATTAGAAGGAAAAGATGTTGTAGGTAAAGCTACAACTGGTTCTGGTAAAACATTAGCATATGGTATTCCTATCTTGGAGAAATATTTACAATCCTTATCACAAATTAAACAAAATGTCAAGGATAAAATAATTAACCATCCTACGGGAATTGTGTTTGCTCCAACCAGAGAATTGGCACATCAAGTTGTAAATCATTTGAAAGAACTTGCTAAATATTCACCTTTGTCTTCGAGAGGAATTGTGAGTATAACCGGGGGTCTTTCAATTCAGAAACAAGAAAGATTATTATCTCATGGTCCAGGTGTAATTGTTGCTACCCCTGGTCGGTTTTTAGAATTACTTCAAAATGATTCTGAAGTTACAAAGAGGTTGGCAAGTACCGATATTTTAGTGTTAGATGAAGCTGATAGATTATTACAAGATGGACATTTCGAAGAATTTGAAAAGATTTTAGAATTGTTTGGAAAGAATAGACCAAAGAAGAATAAATCTATGGAATGGAAATGGCAAACTTTAGTTTTCAGTGCAACTTTCTCTCGAGATTTATTTGGAAAATTGGATAAGCATCAAAAGAATAGAAGTAAAGGGAACTCTTTAATGGATAATGAAGAAGTTATAACATTGCTAAATGACAAATTAAAGTTTAAAGATTCAAAACCTGCTCTAATTGATGCAAACCCTAAGGAAATAGTTTCTGGTCAAGTTACAGAAGCTTTAGTTGAGTGTGGACCTACTGAACGTGATTTATACTTGTATTATTTCTTATTGATGTATAAAGGATCAACATTGGTATTTGCAAACTCTATAGATTCTGTCAAAAGATTGGTACCATTTTTAAATAATTTGAATATTCCAACTTTTTCAATTCATTCTTCAATGATTCAGAAACAAAGATTAAGAGCATTGGAAAGGTTTAAAGAGGCAAGTGAAAAGAATGAAGTTGCAGTATTGGTGGCTTCTGATGTTGCTGCTAGAGGACTTGATATTCCTAATATCGATCATGTTGTACATTATCATTTACCAAGATCAGCTGATGTTTACATTCATAGATCCGGTAGAACGGCAAGAGCTGGTAAAGAGGGTGTTTCTGTGATGTTTTGTTCACCCCAAGAAGCATCTGGTCCTCTTAGAAAATTGAGGAGATTAGTGGCTAGCAATAGTAGTAGTCAAGGATCACGTCTTAATATGCATACTGATGTCAAATTACTTCCCATTGAAATGGATTTAGTTACTCAATTAAGGGAAAGAGTTCAAGTTTCTTCCAAACTAGCAGACGCGTCTATTTCATCTACATCAACAAGAAAGGAAGATTCTTGGGTCAAGCAAGCTGCTGAAGATTTAGGATTAGATGATTTATCTGATATTGAGAACTTTGAAGATGACTTCATCAAGAAACAACGTAAGAGGAAAGAAAGCAAGATGTTAGGCAAGAATGAAACAAAGGGTCTTAGATATGAATTGAAACAATTGCTTGCAATGCCAATAAGGAAGAACGCCAGAAGATCGTACATTACTAGTGGTCTACAAAACTTGGCCCATCAAATGGTTTCAGGTACTCACCATGAAGATGTTTTAGGACATGAGAAGGTCAATGCTTTAACAGACTTGAAAGATGGAAAATCAAAGAAATTAAAAAAGAAGGCCAATAAGATTACCAAGAAAGAGAAACCTGGGAAAAAAAACCTGAAGGTTGCAAAATAAATTTTATTTCTATATTGAATTAATTCAGGTTGTATTAATGTAGTATTAATATCAAAGTATATATAGTTCTCTAAAAGATTAGAGGAAATCTTCATCATCATCGTCGTAATATTCGTCTTCATCGGATTCGTCAGCCAATTGTTCAAAGTTGACTTTATATCTTAACATAGCACCAATACCACCAAATCCTTGACAGAATTGAGCCCCTTCAGAAGATTTATCAGTAACGAATTCTAATTCAGCACCATAATTCTTATAATTTTCAGCCAACCATTCCAAGAAAGATTCTTCCTTGATAATTTCCATTTCAGTACCAGTTTTATTATCCAATTGCCAAGATTTATCGGGTAATTCTGGGTTAACGATTGCCACCACTTCTTCTCCTTCAATATCTTTCATGGTATATCTTACTGTGTTTAAATTTTCATAAACAATAATTGTTTCACAAGCACCTAAATCAAGAGCTTTCAAAGTATCTTCAATACCATAACAGAATTTACCAGTATCTTGAGAAATTTCATCGAAATATTGATTTAATAATTTCTTTTCTTGAACAAATTTAACATTGGCTAAAGTTTCAGCTGATAATTCAATAGCTTGATTAAACCCATTTTCACCCCCATAAGATATATCAACAATTTTAATAACTTTAGCTTGTAATCTATTATCGAACAAATCAGATTTATTCAATTCAGTTTTAAAATCAGCAGAACCAGCCAAAATTAACCCTTTAACATTAACTTTATCAGCAGTAATAAAATTTTGTACGGCAACTTCAGCAACTTTTCTAACATAATTATGTCTTTTTTCTTCTCTTAAACGCGAGAAACGAACTGCAGATTGACCACCTCTACCATGTTTTTTTGGTAAATCAACTGTAAATTTATGCAAAACTTCTCTAGTATTACCACTAACAGCACCAAATAAGGCACCATTACCATCCATAATAATAAAACCAAATCTATCATCATTTTCTAACAATTCATTTAATGCTTCAACATGGAATTTATTGTCACATAAATAAAGAGAAGTGTTAATTGGTTTAAAAGGTTCAAAATCAATATTTAATTTTTTTTCCTTACCTTCATCAGTTAAAACATCACCACAATAAACAACCAAACCATTCTTTGGAACACTATTATACAATTTCAACTTTTGTTGGGTGGAAGTAATGGCAGATAACACAGATAATCTATTGACACGCGATTTGATATTAGATGCAGTACCATATTCATCTGTTAACATTTTTTGAATTAAAGAAATTTGACCCTTTGGAGGAATAACCAAAGAGATCATAGAAGTACCATTACCTCTAGCCATTTCTAAGGATTTAATCAATTTCTTGACCTTCCAGATTTCAATATTCTTTTCGGCATCAGTTTCTTGAGAAGACATTGTGTGTATCTACTATATATATATATATGCTTCTATTGACTTGTGTGAAAAAAATCTGAAACTCTTTAAGTTGGAAAAGGCAGCAAAGTTCAGTTTTGCGAAACGGTTGAAATTTTTTTTTTGACTTCACTATAAATCACCACAGCCATTCAAGCCTAAAAAAAAATTGAACAAAGCGCAGAGCACTAGAAAAAAAATTCTTTGAAATTTTTTTTGAAATCTGGGATGAACGAAAAACGTGATTTGTATCATGTGATCGTGTCAGGTGATACAGGTCACGTTTTATCAAGGGAAGATCGGATTTAAAAATTAGTAACCAAGGAAAAATACCTCAGATTTTACCAAATCTGACATATTTGTAAAGGCCCGTCTTTTGTGATTGGTGTGTGATATAGACATTGGAAAAGGAACAGATATATATATACATATAAGATAGACTTTCCAATATGTCTGCTCAGGTTCAAGACTCTTTTAATCAAAATGATATACAGGCAAAGTCCCAAGATAACATCCCTGGCCAGCCTAGTGAATCACATTACGATAATGAATCAGATTCGGCTTCTGAAGATATGCCATTAGACGAGGGTAAGAAAGAGAAATCTAGAAAACCAAGTAGTCATCCATTCAGACAACAAAGATTGAAAGCATATAATCCGGTTTTAACTGCCAAAACAGTAATTCCCCTTCTTATTGCTATTGCTATTATATTTGTTCCATTAGGCGCAGCCATGTGGTATGCCTCCCACAATATTGAAGATTTTTCTATTGATTATAGTCAATGTGAGAATTTGGCATCAAGCGAATTTTTTTCAGAGATACCTCTGAATTATACTACGTTTCATTTTAAAACAAGTTCATTAACAAACGTTCCTAAATATAGTTGGAAATTAGAAACTGATAATAGCCAGCCTTTTGAAGATGAACGTAAAGTATGTGTTGTTCAATTTGAAGTTTTGAATGATATGAAGGGTCCTATATATTTTTTCTACCGTTTACACAATTTCTACCCTAACCATCGTAGATTTGTTAAATCCTTTAGTGAAGATCAATTGAATGGTAAGGCAGCAACTTTGAATACGATAAAGAATAATGTGGGACAAAATTGTCAACCATTGTCTAATGATAATCAAGGAAGAAAGATTTATCCTTGTGGATTAATTGCCAATAGTTTATTTAACGATACGTATAGTAGTACTTTTGAAGGTGTTAATGGTACTTCTAGCGATTATTCGTTAACCAACAAGGGAATTGCATGGGCTACTGACAAAGAAAGATTTAAAAAGACTAAATACAATCATACCGAAATTGTACCACCTCCAAACTGGTTTAAAAAGTTTCCAAATGGATATAATGAAACTAATATTCCAGATATTTCAACATGGTACGAATTTCAAAACTGGATGCACCCATCTGGATTACCAACCTTTAACAAATTAGCATTACGTAATGATAATGAAGAATTAAAAGCAGGTATTTATCAAATTAATATTGGTTTACATTTCCCAGTATTACCTTACAAGGGACAGAAATTCATTTACGTTTCTCAAAGATCGGTTATTGGAGGTAAGAATAATTTCTTAGGAATTAGTTGGATGGTTGGTGGTGGTGTCTGTTTTATCTTAGGGTTAGCATTATTGGTGATTAACTTTGTTAAACCAAGAAAGACTGGGGATGTTAACTTGTTAAGTTGGAATCAAGAAAAAATGCATCGTGATGAACAAAGTGCAGGTCTTGCAGATGGTACTACAACGGGATTTGAAAAGAGCAATAGTTAGTTTACGTGATTTCCTTATTTTTGTATGATAGTCTCTGTTTTTCAAATAAATTTGTACTCATAGAGAAGGGCTTGGGCGTTACTCTAATTCTCTACAAAACTAATTGCCTGTTCACTCTAACTGGTAGATATGCACTAGCTAAAAATAGAAACGGCCCACTTTCTTCCTCGAATGTGTGATTTTGCTTTAAATGAAGAACTCATCGATCAATGGTTATCTCCGAACACAAGCGCGGATTTATTTTTGACATTTCCGTTCAAATTTTTCCGTTATTGTACCATAAGGATGAAAAACTCGAGGCGCTGGACCCCCCCCCCCTCCCCGCAAGGCACTTTTTTTTGCCATTGACAGAGTGGCATGGATTTTAGAGTACCCAACTGCAATTATAAATACTAGTTTTCATTTTCCTTGTTTAATTCTCTTTTCTTGTAAGTAGTACACTCTGAAAACATGTCAATTCCTGAATCTACAACCAAAGTTTATATCAAAACTGCTCCAAATAATTCAATCAATTTTGAATTCAATCAACCTGATTCAACGTTTGAAATCAAACAAACTTCGTTAGGTTCAGAATTAAAAGAAGGTGAAATTTTGGTAGAAACCTTGTATTTATCAAATGATCCAACCCAAAGAGGTTGGATTAACCCAAAGCTAGATACTTCCCGCTCTTATATGCCACCAGTTTTGCCAGGATCTCCAATGCAATCGATGGGTATAGCAAAAGTATTGAAGTCCAATTCCGAGAAATATAAGGTGGGAGATGTTGTTACTGGAAAAATTGAATGGGCAACTCACTCAATCTTAGATGAGACAAGAATGTTCAATAAGATTGATGTGAGTGCGGGATTACCTTTGGAACTTTATCTTTCTATTTTGGGAGTTACAGGTTTGACAGCTTATTTTGGATTAATTGAGGCTGGGGGACTTAGAAAAATCCTTGAAAATCCAGTAAAGGAAGGAGAAAAAGTTCCAATTGTTTGTATTTCCGCCGCATCTGGTGCAACTGGATCTGTGGCTGTTCAGATTGCAAAAAACATTTTGGGAGCTAAAGTTATTGGTATTACTGGTTCTGATGAAAAATGTAAATATGTCGAAAGCATTGGTGCTGATTTAGGTGTTAATTACAATGATCCAAAATATAAAGAAAAAATCTCTGAGTTTGTAGGTACAGATTTTATTGATGTTTATTTTGACAATGTTGGTGGTGAAATTCTAAGTTTTGTTTTAACAAGAATGAAGAGATTTGGTCGTGTTATCGCATGTGGGGCCATTTCTGGTTATAATACTCCTGTTAATGTTACCACTTGGAATGAAATTATTACCATGAGTTTAACAGTTGAAGGTTTTATTGTTCTTAATTATCTTCCAAAGTTCCCTGAAGCAGTTAATGCCCTTGCTGGTGCTTTAAAGCTGGGTAAGATCAAGCTCAATGACGCTTATCATGTTAAGGAATTGAGTGGAACTGATGCCGAAAAATTGGAACAAGTTCCACAAATTTGGAATTTATTGTTTACTGATAAGCCAGTTGGAAAGTTACTTACAAAGTTTACCTAGATCCGAATATTTAATATCCTGTTTATTAGTTGGTTTATAAAAATGAAAATAACCGAATGTTCTATTTAGGTTCTCTGGACAAGTTTGCTATAGTTGATTTAAACTTAGCGATTTCTACAAACATTTCCAGTTCTCTAGAAGCTGTATTGCTTGATATAATAATATATTCGTCTATCTTTTTTTGCAACCACAGAAGTACAAAACATAACTCAGTTTCCTTTCGAAGTTGAACCTAGCCTATTGTTAAAAGGATATTAACAGAGGTAAATTAAAATCGAAAGGTTGTTCTTGTTGGTATTCTCTCCCCCGCGACTCTGTTAAGATTTGTTTAGCTCATATCATAGCTCCATAATTGCTACAAATTTGGGAAAATCTATATAAAATGAAATTAACGAAAAGGAGACGTATATCTATCTTCTCGTTACTTTCCTTGCATTCTTTAAATCAGTTTGATTTGCATTTCTGTGTAGTTGTTGTTCCTTTTCGTTTTGGTTTAAAGTTTTACAACCAACTGTGTTGCAAAAATATCCCTGGAGTAGAAAAAAACTATTTGGCTATGTTGGAGCACGGCGGGTAAAACAATAACAGTAAACTTACAGAAAAGACATACAAAAAAATAAACACTATTGATATCAGACAACAATAGGTGCATCCCCAATAGAAATGATTATATAACAAATGCAACTGATACCGATTAATCAAATTTCTCAACTACGTGATATGGGGGAAATAACAACTCGTTTTCTGTCTAATTATTCCAGTACAGATAAAAGAGAATCAACATTAGCAAAATATAGAGAAACCAGTTCAGACAACTTGGATTTGGATGGATTTGAAGAACAGGATTTGTCGTTTTCTAAATTTTCTTCAGGAGGTTCGGTTGTTGTGGGGAACCCTCCCAAGTCTGAAGAATCAGATTCAGTAAATGATTCTCCGTTTGTTAAACGAATTCTGAACAAGATAGAAGTACAATTTGATAATGGGTTTAACAATGAACGCGTTGTTTTCCCCATACTGGAAGTAAGCAGGAGTAATGATGAGAATCAAGACTCGCCTTTCTTAGAATCAGGGGCGACGAGCAAGTTTGACGCGTTCGATGGTAATAAACAAATTAGACCCCATAAACTTCGCAACAAACATTTACTAACAAGCGTAGCACCTAAGATTAGTACACCCAAGCATCAACGTACATCTTCAGTAAAAGTTTCGTTAACACCTGCTCAAAAATTTGAAAAGAAAGTCAATACAAGGCTGGACAATGCCCTTGATAGTTTTGAATTTGGAACTTTGGTTGGAAATGGGGCATTTGCCAGTGTATACAAGGGAGTTAATTTAAAAACCAATCAAGTGGTTGCCATTAAACAAATAAAGTTAGAGAAAGATCAAGATGTGGCGGTTTTAATGGGGGAGATAGATTTATTAAAAATATTAAAACACCCAAATATAGTTAAATATCATGGATTTGTAAAAACGACTACTTCATTAAATGTGTTGTTAGAATATTGTGCTGGTGGATCTTTACGACAGTTATACAAGAAAATGAAACGAGGACTTCCAGAATCCCAAATAATAAACTATGTAAGGCAAATTTTAAATGGGTTAACGTATTTGCATGACCAAGGGGTAGTTCATCGGGATGTAAAAGCTGCCAATGTACTTTTAACAGATTCTGGAGATGTTAAATTGGCAGATTTTGGGGTCGCGACAAGAGTTAATGCTCTGCACTATACCGTAGTTGGAACTCCAAATTGGATGGCCCCGGAAACGGTTATTGGAGGTGAGGGTCTTTGTACTGCATCAGATATTTGGTCTTTAGGTGCAACCATAATAGAATTATTCACCATGTATCCTCCTTATCATGATTATAACCCAATGCAAACTTTACATGCAATTGGAACTGACGAACACCCGCCTTTACCCAAGAGTTTATCGTCATTTGCCAAGAACTTTCTATTAGAATGTTTTCAAAAACAACCCAATTTAAGAACAAGTGCTAAACTTTTATTAAAGCATAGATGGTTGAACGAAGGAGTGACAACGGTCAAATCGTCTCGGTTGAACTTACAAGTTCCAAAGAGACAACCAAGCATAGAATTAAAATCGATTTTATCGTATAAAGAACCAAATGATGATGAAAATTGGGAGAAGGATTTCAGTGAAATGAAGCTTCTGAAAGTTAAGGGTGCTGTAAATCCGGATTTGATTCATCTTGATGATATTGATTCTGAATTCGAACAGGAAACAGAAGAACGTGTGAAGTATTCTAAAGTAGAATTATTAACCAAATTTGCAGAAGGAAATTCTGGCAATTCTGAGTTTGCAGATTTAGAACATATAGATACTGAGAAATTCATAGATCAAGAAAATATTGAAGTTGATGATGTTGGTGATTCAGATCCATTTTTGAACATAGAGATTGAAAGCTTTGATACTAACGATTTGGAGGTTCAGAGCAAAATGGAGTATTTAATTTCGAGATATTCTCGTAAATTAGACCAAGGGAGACTGGAAAATGAAGAGGCTGTTGCTTCGCTCGTGAAAATTACTGGGAGAATGTTACATCTTATTAAGAAATATCCCGTCCTGCATGATACATTTATTCGTGATCATGGGGTTTTATCAATATTAGACTTGTTAGACAGCTATCAAGAAATCCCACATCAACAGCAGTTGTGGTACCATGCCCTTTCTATTTTGAATTATATTTTTGAGAATAATATTGGTGTGTTTGAGAATTTTTGTTTTCTTGGAGGAATTCCTGCTATTGCCCATTTCAGAAATGTATCCTATGATATCCAGGTTAGGTTGCAAGTTGTTAGGTTTGTTCGACTTTTAAATTCTTCAGACAAGGCATTATCGATGTTTGTTTCTTGTGGTGGTTTCCGTTTGGTGGCTAAATTTGTTGAAGAAGATTTTGATTCCACTCCGACTTTCCCTCTTGTAGCAGTCGAATGTATTCATAATGTATTGTCACGAGATTTGATTCGTTCGAAATCAGATATGTGTCGGATCTTATCGAAACATGGACTTGTTTTTTGGTTTATGGTATTGTTGAATAGGTTGTTAAAATTTGGTAGGGAAGAAAGCTACAAGAATGTATCTTGGGAAGATATTCACGTTACAATTGATAGAATAATTGAGATCATTAAATACTTTGGCCAATCTGAGATAAGGGTCCGAATCACAATTGCTAGTGTTGATGTGTTTAAATTGATGATTAAAGTATATGATCAACTATCCCTGGAACATCAAGTGATAATCCTTAAATTTTTCAAGTCTATGTCTTGTGTTTCTGAATTATTAAAATTTCTATATCGAGCAGAAATTTTGGAGTTTATGTTTCGATTATTAAAAATTCATACACCATCCAATAAGAACTATAAAGATTTTATAAATGTTGTGTCACCAATATTGTACAATTGTCTTTCATTGAATTATATTAGGGAGGCAGAATTTGTTGAATTGGGTGGATTGACTTATTTAAAGAGTTTGTCGAAGATAAATTTACCTTTTAAGCAGTTTATATTACCGATAATATGTGAATTGGCTTATTGTGATGAAAAAGTTCGAACTGAAATGAAGAAGCAAGATATTTTGAGTGTATACTATAACCTTTTATTGGATCCATATTGGCAACCAAATTCATTGGAATCGATTTACCACTGGTATAGGACTGATCCTACATATATAACCCTCGAATCTCCCAAGGCCATAGATTGTCTTATTGCGGGTTTTTTACTTCCCAAAGTATCCAATCTTGAATCTACATTGGATATATATTTACAATTAATTTCGATAAATTCAAAAGTTACCAAGTTTATGCTGAATGCGGTTATCATCAACAACATCCTTATGAAGCTTAAGCTACATAATAAGAATCCTGTTATTCAATTATTACTCTTGAAGATTTTGAAATGGTTAGTATTGAGTTGTAACACTGTAGAAATGAATGTTTCAACTTCAATAACCAATTGTTTGCATACAATTGCTAAAACAAGTTCTTCAGTTTTGATTGAGGAAATTGCTTTAGAGATTTTAGAGTTAATTTAGATTTGCTTATTATTATATAGATACATCTATAGTTCTGAACCATAGCTTGTAAATTTGTTTGTTACATTTTTGTTCCTCGGTATATTTGATCGTGCGTACTTCTTAAAAAAAAGATGTGGGGGATCTCGTTGATTTTCACAGCTCTATCCAATACTACCTAGAACTAAATTAAACAGAATGATTCCAATAAGTTATCCGTCTCCTAGAGTAGCTCAGTTGGATGCTCATATTTTAGATTCGGAATTGTTTAGTCTTTTAAAAGAACAATTTTCGTCAATATTCCATTTACATAACAATAGTAAATATTCATATGATCAAAATCCCGAACTATATTCCTTACTCCTTAATCTTGTAATATTTAAACTAACTGTATGGAAAACGGGTGCTTCTTATGGGTTGTCTTTACAAAATTTAAAGCTCACTGATGTTAGAAATGCCAAAATAATCGGGTTTTCTAAACGAGGTTTATTATTGGCAATCCTTGTTGGAGGGTATGCTTATGAAAAATTACAAAGTTATCTATATGGAATCGACGGAGATGGTAATGAGAATGGTTCGTCTACGATACTTGGAAGATTGAAAGATTATATAATACGTAATAGAACTGTTATGCTTACAAAAATAGATAATTGTTTGAAGGTTGCCAATTTGGTTAATTTCACGATTTTCTTGGTCAATGGGAAGTATCCTTCAGTAATGCATAGAATTTTGGGAATAAGTCTCACGCCGTTAGTATCTGATTTATTGAAGTTCACTGGGGATAATGTGAATTACGAGTTTCAAAATCGTCAGTTGGTCTGGAATGTTATGACTGAATTTTTGGTGTTTATATTACCACTATTACAATTGAGCAAATTGAACAAAATGACTAGAAAATTACTTCTCCGACAAGGGGGTCGTGAAGATGGTATGGAAATACAAGTTGGTAAGCTGGGTCCTGTGTTTACCCCATATACAAACTTGCCAGTTTCTGAATGTGCCATTTGTCATGAGAATAATAATCAGATAGCTGCTGGAGGAAGAACGCTGGCGTGTCACATTACAAACCCTTATATTACTAATTGTGGACATGTATATTGCTATGTCTGTATTGCTACTAGATTTAATGTTATAAAGACCAGAGGTGAAGATATGCCTTGTCTCCGTTGTGGCCAAAGGTTAGAGTGGTTTCATGAGTTTGGATCGGATGAACTTGCAATTGATGAAGATGCGATTATAGTCAGTGGAGATGAGCAAGACAGCGATGAAGAGGAGGAGCAGGAAGAAGATGACGAAAACGCAAGTGTTGCTAGTGAAGATGAAGAAGAAGATATTGAGCCGTATGATTCTTTGAAAGTTCATAGGACTACCACCAGGATTGACAGGAGAATGAGTGCGGTTTCGCCTGTGTTTGACGAAGATAGCAACGAATCCCAGACAAGTGAAGCTGAATACAGTGAAGAAGAGGACTTTGATGAAGAAGAAGCATTTATGTAGATTTCTAGAATATTTATTAATGTACACACACCACACGTATATTATTAAATGAGATTTAATAAAAGGCTAGCACCTTTATCTTCTTTAGATAATTGTTTCTTGTTTTTCTTTAAAGATTTTTGCAAGTCTTTGAATGTTGAGGCATCAGCTAATTGTAATACTTCAAGTACAGAATTTAATACAAAGGCAGGTTGACCTTGTATCCAAGCACCCAAAATATCATTACTTAATATATGCTCGGAAATAGTTTGAGCAAAATCTATACCAACTCCAAGAGTTTTCTCGCCTTCATTGTGAACTAATTTCTTAGCTTCATTATCCCATTTAAATTCATTTCCTTGAATCAATGCTTTCAAAGATCTTGAAATAAATGGTGCTTTGTTAAGTAAATGGAAATCTTCACGGACGTCACCTTTAACAGCAACTTCAAAGACCGCATCGATTAATTCTGGTCTCAAAGTAGTATTGACACTTTCAACTTCTGTTGGAGTAAGAATTAATTCAGTAATAAATTGTGCTGCCATATTAACCGACATTAATTTATCAAATGTCTTTTCTGGATCTTCGGCCTTTTTTGTTGATAAAATAGATTTATACAACAATTCAATTGTCCTATTCAACAATTCTGCTCTTCTGATGTCTTGTTCCTTTCTAGATGTTTTCTTATAGGCTAATTCTTCATATTGAGATAAGCTATTCTTAACCAAGGGAGAGAAATATTTCCCATCCAATCCCTTTAACAAGTATAAGAATGGTCTTCTTGAAAATTTATCTTGAATTAATTGAGGCATCAATTCGTTGGAAACAACTTCGACGATAAACGACTTAAAAAGTAAAACAGTATCATCAACAGTCATAAACAAAGTAATCAATACCAAATTACCATATTCATTCTTAATCAATTCGTTGATGTGAGATTTTAAACTTCTTATAATAGTCTTACGTTCTTTAGCATTAGCCAAGGCAATTAATTTACATGCAACTTCAGAACCTTCTTGAGTATGAACTAACTCGGCAAATTGTTCAGCCAACAAATCTATAAACTCTCTAATTTGAGAGTCGTTGGTGTCGATATCATCAACTAAAATGGAAACATATTCTTTCATGGCTGCATGTAAGATTTGGAACCCAGTCGATCCTTTTTCTACAGATGCCTTGATTGTTCCATATAAATTAGTCATTATTAATTGTTTCTTTTCTGACAGTTCTTTGACCACTTCCAAAACGGTCTTTCCCTTTCCTGATTCTCTAAATACGGCATATTCAGATCCCCAGAATTCTCTAATCATTTGTTGTTTCTGGTCAGCAGTAGAATATAACACAAATAAATCTTCAACCACATAAGCACCTTCTCTATGTCTCATCAATTTCCTTAATTTACCATGTAATTCGTCAACAATTAATGCTCTTGATTCTTTGGACCCATAATGTAAGAGTTTAATTAATAAATATTTACCATATGCAGAAGTAGCCAATACATAATAATTTCCTTTCAAGGCTTTAACAATATTATCTCTTCTTTCTTTACTAGAATATTTCACCAATGTTTGCACAATACGAGAAGCATCATGTTTCATAACCAAATCTGTAATGACATCTTTAGATAATTCCCAAATCTCATTACATAATTTATCACGTACTTCCTTTGGTGGAGTAGGTTTTGTTACTCTTAACTTTTCCCATAAATTTTTAATCTGTTGAATTTCTGCACCGGATTTTCTTTGTAATTTACGTTCAGCCAATAACTTTCTTTGTTCTGCGTGTTGTTCTTTGGATGATTTCTTGTTTGGATCAACTTCTTTGGTTTCTTGTGATTTGTTTTCGTCGTCTTCTTCTTCTTCGTCTTCCTCAGCTTCGCCTTCGTCTAATTGGTCTAATTCGTCTTCTTCCTCTTCTTTATCTTCTTCTTCGCTTTGCTCTTCAGCAGAGTCGAGAGCATCTAATTCATCTTCTTCAGAAGACATAGAAATATCACTCTCAGAACCAGATTCCTCTTCCAGTTCCGATGGAGGAGAAGGAAGTTTCTTAACAACTTTTGATTTCTTTCCTGCCTTGTCAATATTCTCACCAACTCTCTTAACTCCCTTGGATTTCACTGCCATTTTGTTTACTTGGTTTATATTAAAACTTAATATATGATTTTGAAAATTGCCCGAAATATATTAAAAGATATTGAAAAAAAAATTAAATGAGCATCGCAGGAAATTTTTGATCACGTGAATTTTTTCGTGGGCTGAGACACGACCTTTGCTCCTTCGATCCCTTTTCCTCAGTTAACAAGAAATGAAGATAAGCTTGTAAATTGTTCTCTAGGCTGGAAATAAAGAAATTACAATGCTGTTTAGAGGAGTAGTGCGTAAAACAATCCCTCTAGTTGCGTTTGGGGTAGGAATTGTTGCATTTCCAAAAAATTGGAGAAAGAAATATGAAGGATCAGATCAACAACAAAAACTACTTCATATAAATGATACCGTAATTAAGCAAATTCAAGATACACAATTATATAAAAGTTTAGAAGCAAATAAAAATTTTAAACAATATAATTCAAGTCATGCATTTCCTGGACAACATCATACAAATTATGTTGGTACTGGATTACTCTTTGGACCTGATTTATTTGAGATTGATCCAATTGTATTCCTTAATGAAGAAATAGGAGAATTGGTTAGTTTTTATCATTTGGGTGATAGTTTAATTAGTCAAGATGGTCAAATACATAATGGGGTGACATCAACCATATTGGATGAAGGATTATGTTCTGCGGGGTTTCCATTGTTACCAGCAAAGAAAGGAGTCACAGCAAAACTACTGATTGATTTTAAAAATCAAGCACCACCAAAAAGTACAGTTATTTTACGGGCGAAAGTTAAAGAGGCAAACGGTAGAAAAGTTGTCATTGAAGGATATTTGGAAACACTTTCATTTGACTTGTCAGTGAAACCTACTTTAATTGCTGAATCTAGATGTATTCTTGTAGAGCCTAGATGGTTCAAATATTTTAAATGGCTACAAATTTAACCAGTGTGGTTTTTTTTCCTTTTTAGTTTTTAATTCCGTAGATAGATATGTAAATTGGATGACGTAATATTTTGTATGCACTATGAATGACATAATGACATAAGTAGCAAACATTGCAAAAGCAACCTTGTTGAAAAATTAATTTGGGTGCGAATATGTGAATACTGTAATTTTGCTTGCTATCACAATTGATGATGACTTCTATTGTTCCATGATGTAAACACACTCTAAAGGATAGGTTTGCTCCGCCTTAAGAATGCCTTCATCTCCAAGTATATATATAGGAGCGGGTATCCCCCAATTGAAGAAGAAGTTAGGTTGATCCACAGTACACATAACTACAAAAAAATATGATTTACAAAGACCCAGCTTTTGACGAACTTGATCGTGATTCTTCCACCAGCGCCCTCAGAGACAGGGTTGAAGATAAAGCTAAGCACTCATCTGACAGGGACTCTAGATATAATGATATCGCTAAACCTACCAAGGATAAAGCATGGGATATTTCTCAAACTGCAGCTGATAAGACTAATGAAGCCGGGGATACAATTCGTGACAAATCTTCCAATGCCTATGATGCTACTGCCAATGCTTATGAGGACACCAAACAGAAGGCTCTGGAAACCGGTCAAAATGCATATGATAGTGCCGCCAATGCCTACGACAATGCCAAACAAAAGACCCTGGAAACTGCTCTGAATGCTTATGACAAGACTGCTGAATCTACACTGAATGCTTATGATAAGACTGCCGAAACTTCTCAAAATGTTACTGACTCAATCAAGAACACTGCACAAAGCGTTTATGATAGTGGAAAAGAAGCTTTGAAGAATGCTGGTGATTACCTTTATGACACGGCTGGTAATGCACGGGAAAATACCCAACAAACTTATGACCAAGCTGCTGACAAAGCAGGAGATTTAAAGGAAGACACCAAGCAACAGGCTCACGATACTAAAGAAGCTTTGAAAGGTTCTGCTCAAGGAGCTCAAGAAGGGTTTTATAAGAAGCCTGATAATGCTTGTTAGAAGGTGATATATTTTACCTTGTTTCTGTTGTGTTTGCTTTCTCAAATAAAATCAAAAAAAAAATAGTTATTTGCTCTATGTATAGTTAGAAAGTATGAATATAACTTGAAGCAACCAACTACAGTTGGTTGCTTTATACATACCACCTCTTTTTGGCTTTTTCGATATGTATTAGCTTAATTATGTACCTAAATATCTAACTAAATTTGCTCCTACGTATATTCCCACGGTAATTTCCTTAATTTGTCAGGTTAACCCTGTGAGGGGGAGGCCATAAACCAGATAGTGCCAAAGGAGGACCCTCATTACTTCCGTGTTTATTGTAACGTATATATCCACTTTTATTATATTTTCTTTGTTGTGTTTATCAAAAAAAAAATTTTTTAATCTTTTATTATTTTCTTTTGCATTCCTAACTATTATATTGGGTATTCAATGTAGTGAATTTAGGTAACTGAGTAACTAAACAACTATGTCCAAAGTAAAATCAAACTCAGCTCTGTGGGGAGGGTCTTTAAATTAGAATATACAAGGGGAAATGCTTTGACAGGTCCCATATTTAGTATATCTTTCTGGGTATGTGGGATTCTAGCTACCAAATAATATCCACTAAAACCCCTATGTTTTTATTTCGTATATTTTTTTTTATTTTTTTTGTTCTTATTAAACTATAATTTGATTTTGTTACCTGATGTCGACCGACCCTTAAAACCAATACTATATCCCTTTCTCTCATTCTCATCATCGATGATTTAGTTAACTTCTTTACCTACGTACAAGGGTAAATGATTTATCGATAACCGCTGATCCCAAATGACATTGGTGTGCTCCACAATAAATCACAGAAATTTATTTTGCTGATCAATGCAGCGTAGAAAAGGGGGCAAAAACACTACACATTTGCTTACCAAAAAGTCAGACACTCGAACAATGGGACGGCCAAAAAATGAAAAAGCCAAACATGCACCCAAAAACCAAACAGGAAACAATAAAAAGTTGAACAGCAACACAGATCTTACACAACACGAGAAACCAAGACCAGTTGTTAACCTGGGTCAAAGATTAGAAAATCAGGTTAAATTTGGTTCACCCCAATGTTTGATATAATGAGATAGTTTCCTACTTGTTGGACTGAATAGTTGATTATTCTCACTTACGAATGGTTGGGATGCAGATGGTTTAGTCTGATTGTGTCATTGTTGTAAACCAAAACGAAAATTATTTTTGAAATTTCTAGACAGCATTTAACTATAATTGGTTCGGAGGGAGAAGGGTACGTTTGATTGTGTCATTGTTTTAAACCAAAATATTAATGCAAAATAAAAATTATATTTGAAATATACCACATTTTGTAGACAGCAATTAAATATAAATTTCCCCCGATTCGCAAAAGAAATCAACCAGAAGTGAAGGATATCTGTAGCCAAATACTATAATCAAACATGGACCACTTAGTGCACTTACATATCCCCGTCGAAGATGATTTCGCTTACTTTGATGGGTTTATCATAAATATGACACAACAAAAGGTTGTTTGGTTGAATGAAATGCCGTATGATACTATTCTGTACCTTGATGAAGAACAGTTGGTTCAAATGTATACACAATATAGAAATATAGCAGGTCTTTCTTATTCAAACAAAGATTTAGTACATTTAGAGCTTCATCTTCCTTTTGATTTAATTCGGTTGGGATATTACCTCAGAACTGTGTCATATTTATGATGAATCCATCAAGGTAAGCAAAATCATCTTCGTTCTAAGTGCACTAATTGGTCCATGTTTGATTATAGTATTTGGCTACAGATAACCTTCACTTCTGTTTGATTTCTTTTGCAAATCGGGGGAAATTTATATTTAATTGCTGCCTACAAAATGTGGCATATTTCAAATATAATTTTTACCTGTTCCGACGACAGAAGACTATCAACCAAATCCCGAAAAAGGCACAAAGGTGAAGGGAGGTTATTTTCAAACACGAATGGGACCTGTATTTTATTATATACCAATGACAGAACCAGAACTCACTGTATCAGAACTAAAGGTAGCACTTGAAGGTGGGCTGTCAACCTATCCGCTTGCTGATTGAACAAGTTTGGGACCCTAGTTTGGCAACAAATCTTGATTAACGAGGCTTGATATGGGTTTATGCTGAATTTAGGTATTTTTCTGTTGAATTGAATTGAAACGTTTTATCTCCAAATGCTTAAGTTTAGATTCCTACTTTGGGAATTTAGACTCTGTTAAGATGTCGATTACCCTCTATATAACTACTCTTATACCCCCTGAGTTCCGTTAGAACTCACATCTTTTTATATCATTATTCTTGTTTTATTGTTTATTTTATTATACATTAGTATTGTATTCACTTATTTAAAGTTTAGTTAAATAAACGAAATAGAAGAGCTCACAATAAATAGACCCTTCCCTTAATAATTAGAATCCTTGGAATTAGGGTTGTTGTCACAGGTTCAAGCTAAGCATTTAAGTTTATAAAAGTAATGAATTTCGTTGGATAAACAGGGCTGCAAGTTCTCGAAATTAAATCTTTTTATTGCTAAACTACCAACACCTATACTCTAACTATACAAATCATTATTGACCAATTGGGCAATTTCATAAATATTCTACGTTATTCTTCAAAACTCTAACTGATTTAAAAAAGATTTCTTCCGGTAACATTGCCCGTAAGTGGTATGGGCGCAAAGAAAAGCGCGAACTATAATAGTACGCGTTTTTTTCGAATCTGATGCATATTTATCAAATAAATACTTATTCTTTTTAGCAAAATAAACAGTAAACCATGACAGTATCCCCAAATTCAGCAGAACAAGCCTACCTTGACTTGTGTTCCAAGATCATTAATGAGGGTGAACATCGTCCGGATAGAACCGGAACAGGTACCAAATCACTTTTCGCACCGCCACAATTACGATTCGATCTCTCTAATGATACGTTCCCCCTTTTAACCACTAAAAGAGTCTTCTCAAAGGGTATAATTCATGAACTTTTATGGTTTGTTTCTGGTTCCACTGATGCTAAATTATTAAGTGACAAGGGAGTTAAAATCTGGGAGGGAAACGGTTCACGTGAATTTTTAGATAAATTGGGATTAACTCATCGCCGTGAAGGTGATTTAGGACCAGTATATGGATTCCAATGGAGACATTTCGGAGCAGAATATCAAGATTGTGATAGTGACTATACTGGCCAGGGGTTTGACCAACTTCAAGATGTAATTAAGAAATTAAAGACAAATCCATATGATCGTAGAATTATTATGTCTGCTTGGAATCCTCCAGATTTTAAAAAAATGGCTTTACCACCTTGTCATGTTTTCTGTCAATTTTATGTTAATTTCCCTGAAGGTAGTGAAGATAAAAATACTTCAGTTAGACCAAAATTATCATGTTTATTATACCAGAGGTCGTGTGATATGGGCTTGGGTGTACCATTTAACATTGCTTCATATGCTTTATTGACTAAGATGATTGCTCATATAGTGGACATGGATTGTGGTGAATTTATACATACTTTAGGTGATGCTCACGTTTATTTGGATCATATTGAAGCTTTACAAGAACAATTTACTAGAATCCCTAAAGATTTCCCAAAATTGATAATTAAAGAAGAAAGAAAGAATGAAATAAAATCCATTGACGATTTCAAGTTTGAAGATTTCGAAATAATTGGATATAATCCATATCCTTCAATTAAGATGAAAATGAGTGTATAAAAGAAATAGCAATACTTTTATTTCGTTTCTATTTGTACTATTTATATATCTGTATCCCTTTTTAGCTTTTAACCTCGAGCGCGATTCTTTAAATTAATCTTGTCATAAACTGGTGTCAGTTTCTTCTCCTCTGGTTCAAAATCATATACTGACAAGTCGTAGTGATTTTGTTCATTAATACTATCTTTACCTAATTTAGTAGTTGCCCCTTTATTAGTAGTCAATTCAGTTAATGGTTTTCTCTTCTTTCTTTCAGCAACTTCTGGAGTTTGCGACTTTCGTTTAGATGAAGACAGTCCTGCACTACTGCCTCGGCTCACTGGCTTCTGAGTATAGTTAATTAAAACATCTGGACCTACAGCATCCACCATAGCCACGGATTCTCTTCTCATTTTATCCCTCATTGATAAAGGCTTGTAATCTATAGGTTTCCTTGATCGCCTGGATCTTCTGGTTGCTCCATCGTTCTCTGCTTCAACTTTTACTTCAATAAGTGGTTGAAAATCCAGTTTTGAAGACTTATTTTTGCTAGCAGTGACCTTTGTTGTGGCTTTCGTTGTGGTGGTTACAACGCTTTCTTTTTCTGTAGCTTCCTCCTGTTGTTGTTGTTGAATTTCCTGGCTCTTTAGCTTAGTAGATTTGACTTTCTTGGGTTTCCTTGTCAGAGAAGGCTTTTCACTTTTTGACGAATTTACATTTTCTTCGTGGTTTTCTTCTTGTATGTCTTTCTTAATTTCACAGGGGCTCTTTAGTTTAGGTACAACCTTTTCTGGTTGTTCCGAATTCAATTGCCTCTCCTTCAATAAATTATGTTCGGGTTCGACAATATTCAAGTCGGTACTTTCGCTTGCCATTTCAATCAGTTCATTATCTTCAAAAATGATGGATATATCTTTATATTTGTTGTTATTCAGTGAAGTTGTAACTTCTTCATCTTCTTTAGGCTTGAAATAATTAAGTAGCGGATCATGGGAAGTAATATCAAATGCAGGAAATGTACCCATACCGTTCCTGCCAACTTCAACTGGTGTTGAAGTTATTGGTCTGGATATAACATCAGAAAGTATCCCTAATTGGTCATTAACAGGTAACCCTTCATCTGATCTAATCTTCTGGAAACAACTTAATAATTCATTAAAACTAGAAAATGTTTTATTCTCAATAATTGATAAAGTTTCGTGAAATGCTTGCTTGGTTGGAGGTGGTGTTGTGGTTCGTTTTAACAGGTTAATTTGTTTACTTAATTCAACATTTTCCAATTCTAGTTCCTTGAGCTTGGACATTATCATAGCATTTCTACGAGCCAATAATCTATTCTGGTGTCTTAATGTGTCCACAATCTCTGGTGTTGAACCACTTGCTTGTTGATGTTGTTGTGAGTTGGCTGATGAACATCCCAGAGATTCCTTACTGGAAAGTTCAAACCCTCCAGTGGAGTACCTCGATCTAGTAGAGGACACTGTTTGTGAACTCTCTGATGGTATTAGTGAAGCTCTAGCCATTGTTACGAAGGTATTGGCTATAATGTTTGTTTGTATATTGGTAAGATTTTTGGCAACACAAATCAAAAGCAAAATGTAAACAAAGGAAAAACGAAAACAAAAAAAAAATACTCAGGACTTAACTTTCGCCACAAGGTCAACAGAGTATATAACCTTTTAATCCAAACATTCTAACATGGCAAACGAAGAATATTATAGAAAACTTATTGCGTCCAAGCAAGAAAAGCTTGAGAAATATCGAGAGTTTGAACGATTGGTTTCACAATTGGCTGATTATACCACAGAAATTGGACAGCATTTAGATATGATGACATCAGGAACTCAAGGAGTTAAAGAGATTCTTGAGAATTGGGAGCTTGTTTTACAATCGGTATCGCTTGCATCTCTGGGATTATTGAATTATGGAATCAAAGATATTGAAGAAGGGAAGGCTAAGCCTGAACCTTTGGTTAGGGTTCGATTATCGACTGATGAAGAGAATCAAGAAAGTAAAAATGAGCAAGAAGTTCAAGACGAATCCATACTAGAAAGTGAAGACGACGGGAATGCTTTAGTTGCTTCTGATAACGAGTAAACCTATTGTTATTAATTATACAAACTATATTTAAGGTGTCGCTGATTGTAAAGACAATTTTGCTTCACCCTTTACTGATTCAATCCAAATTTTGAAATTTTCCTTTTTGAGGTTTTTGTGAAGTGAAGTTAATAATTGTTGATTGAATGTTTGTACAACAATATTATCCTCATATTCATCACTAATAACTGGATTTGCTAACAATGAGTCAAGTTTTTCAACCATACTAGAGTTTAATTTGATTGTTGTCAATGTCTTGTATAATGTTGAATCTTGGACATTTTGTCTAATTGTAACATCATTAAATTTCTTGGAATTGAATTGAGAAATAACTTTATCATCTTCTCCAAGAATTAATAATCGTAACCAAACAATTCTGGTATAATAATCAACCAAACTTTCGTTACTAAACCCCGATTGGGCAACATCTAAGGCATATGCAAACCCAAGTTTATCAATCAAATTTGGTTTTAAACTTGTTAATAAATTAATTAATTCAATTGAAGACAATTGTATATTTGCCGTGAATCTTGAAAAATATCCATCAACTAACGGTTCGATAATATTGGTATTAATATTCTTGTTGGTAAAATGTTTTATGAAATAGCTACTGTTCAAGATTTCTATATTTTGTCCTAATAATTTCATAACAGCATCAAGACATTTACTCTGATATCTGATCATAACCAATTGATCTTCAATTTCAATTAATTTTTCGCCAGTTATTTGAGGATTGTTTATGCCGGCAGCAATGGTTGATAATTTAGCAAGGGAATACTTCACAGATTTATTATGTAAGTTATCAATTGATTGAACTTGTGCTGAATACAAGAGTGATTCAGAAGCTTGATCAAATTGACCATCTATTAAATATCTTATCCATGATACTTTTGCAGTTTGTTTCGGATTATTTTGGAAGTATTCAACGAGATAGTGTTTATAATTGGGGAAACTTAAAATAAGCGAATTAATCTTATCATTTTTCAAATAATAATGATATAAACTCGTTGCAAATTCAAACCCAAACATTTCAAAATATTTAATAAATTGATCACCAGAACTATCTTCAGTTTGAGTATCAAGGATTCTGGCCAACAGGGCAAAATCATGATATTGTTCCGTAATCACAATTGCTTGGTAATTTAATCCCAATTTCAATAAAACACCAATCCAATCTTGTCTTCTTGCCTTATACCAACTTTTATATTGTTTAAGTAAAGAATCTTGAGAAACTTCCATAAACTTAATAGCACAATTAACAAAATAATATAAAACTTCAACTAAATGATGAGCATTATCTTTATACTGTTGATTAACAACTTCAGTCCTATTTTCAACAAATTCACGAGTGAAAATCTGTTCTAGTATAACAATTAAACTTGTCTCGAAAATCCAAGATTTATAGGCAGGGATTTCAGGATCACTTGTAATATACTCTATTTCGTTTAAATAAACTCCATTGTATAAAGTATTGACAAGGATTGATATTAATATGTTCTTTTGAGAGATTTGTTCTATAAAGGAAACAAATATTTGATTTATAGATTCAAGTCCATGGTCATAAAACTCTCGTAAAATATCATCATGTGATTCGACCTTTGTTTCCTTAACAATTATAGTTTCCAATACTTCTTTTAACTCTTTACTATTGGCATCTTCATCCATGCAAATCCAGAGATTCATGGCCACGTTTACTTTTTCTAAATTGTCAACTATATGGGGAACAATGTTTGGAGAAATCTCCGGGAAATTCTTCCGAATATATTTTATCAATTCTTGATATAATTTTACCTTTTCTTTTGTTGAATCACTAATTGAAGGTAATTTAAGAATATATGGTGATTTTGAATTAAGGATCTCTTCCACAATCACTTCAATAGAAGATATTATCATTGAATTATCAAATTTTATATTGACAAAATCAAAATCAATTTCAGATGAATTGGAATAGAAAATTCCTTGTTCAATATGGGACTTAACAATCAATAATGGGTCAGTTTTGTTCACTTCTTCAATATCCATATTATCTACCTCGTATTCTTCTTCAGCAAACCTTTCTACCCTTAATACACCATGTTTCTTAGTAATAATAATTACAGCTCTATTTGAAGATGGAGATTGATCTTCATATCCAGTTCCAATGATTTCTACCGTTGATTTTAATCGAATTATATCTTCCCATCTTGGCTTATAATATGAAGTAAATGTAGAAGTTGAGTCGATATATGAAGTATTTAAATCAGTGATAATGATTGAATTGTCAACAATTACAAATGCTGTTTTTCCAGGTTGAGGTAAATATAATTTTGGTTTAGTAATTAAATCTCCACTATTAAAATTTGTCAATTTATGACAACCTAGTAATATCCCACCAGAATGGTTTATTTTCATAGTCATTAACATTAAACTCTTGTTTGATTGGTATATTTCATCAATATAACAAAGAGCCAAATATACATCGTCTTCATGACTCAACAAGGGCCACATATCTAAGAATTGAATATTCAATTGTGAACCGGGTAAATAACCATCAATAGAATTCTCAATATATGGAATTAAATTTTGTTTAAAAGATTTTCTTGAATCAATAAAAGGTGAAGCAGTAGCAGAAAGTAAATTATAATAAATTAAATTGAAATTACCAACTGAATCTTGAACAATTATTTCTTGAGTTGTACCATGATTAGTAATTCTACCTGAGCTAATTGAAACAACTTCATTATCATTTTCAGATTTAGAACCGAAAAACTTGGAAAGAAAAGAATTACTACTCCCACAAGGTAATTCAATACTTGACAACTGAGGTTTATTCTGATAATCCCTCAACTGAATTAAAATACATCTTTTCAAAGAAGTAGCAATGACAATCCCTGAAGGCTCAACATTCTCAGCTAAAGTTATATACT
Organism: Spathaspora sp. JA1; assembly: GCA_003676035.1. Lineage (NCBI taxonomy): Eukaryota > Fungi > Ascomycota > Pichiomycetes > Serinales > Debaryomycetaceae > Spathaspora > Spathaspora sp. JA1. The sequence continues at coordinate 46,463 of NSGQ01000052.1, read as the reverse complement.
CATTTTTATTCATTGATATCGTCAATTGTAAAGATCTATCATTTATTAACCCCAATGTAGGTGCATGTTGTACACTTTCATAAAACTTAAACAAACCGGAACCAGAATCAATTATAACCAAACCTGGATCTTGGCTTGTACCATTAGCAGCAGCCGGTCTTGTCAATATTGCCAATGGTAGGGTATTATTCTTGTCAAGGGGGAATTCAATTGACAAAGGGTTGGAATCAGCAGATTTATAGCTCCAAACAAAGATTGAATTTTCATTCACAACAAGGGAATAGTTTGACGCGTAGTCACTATATGCATTCAAGAATGACTCAGATTGATCTGATTTGGTGAATACTGAGGGAAGTGCTGGTAATCGAGATACACAATAATGTTGATTCTTGGTTAATTCTTGGCCTGATTTATTCTTTCCCTGGGCTGGCTGTGCAGATGGAGATCTTGTTTGAGCAGGAGAAGATACATCTGAAGCAGTTTTACGTGCTTTGAATATAGATCCTGCTGTCAATGACATGTTTTTGCTAGAGGCCTACCTAGTGATGATTTGGTTGTAAAGTTTTGTTTTTTTTTTTACAACATTTTTTTGGTAGTGTTTCTTTGGCGGGCAAAAAAAGAGAATGTACTAAAAGCTGTCTGTTATATATTACAAACTATACACGAGACTACTAGACCCTTTGTTTCTTTGGTTGCGGTTGGTCATCTTCTACTACTTCTTCATCAGATTCAATCTCATCAGCATATTCTTCTTCTCCGTAGTCTTCTTCTTCTTCGTCTTCACTTAATTGGTCATATTTAGATTTCAACCCCTTCATTTTTCTTGTTTGTAATTTAGCTAAATCTTGTTTACCAACATGAATTTGTGCAACCTTATCACCCATGAAATCGGTTGAAACATTCTTTTTAACTTTAGCTTCCAATTGTTTTGGTTTCCTGTTGGCTTCCTTTTCAACTTCTGGAGCTGGAGTTATTCTTCTACCTATTTTAAAGTCAAATCTTGGTCCAATTTCATCAATTTCAATTCTTGGTAATTTTTGTCCAGATTTATATGATTTTAATTTATATACTCGGAAATGTAACAATGGTAAGTTCTTATCATTTGTATTGTTTAAATCTTCAATTTCACCTACTGATAATGCAATAACATATTGTAATCCGGCAACATCTTGTAAATCTGTTTCTTCTCCTCGGTAAAAATCTAAAAATAAAGATTTAACATGTTGGAAAACTGGATGAGAATCAAATGCTGGACCATTAAATACAAACATTGGTTTTAAACCAATTGAAAAGGTTAATTTCTTGAAATCTTGTAATAATTTATAATTTTGTTGTATAGATAATTCAATCATATCATATACTTTATGGTTGAAAAATCTTGTGAATATTAAAGTATTAGGACGTTTCTTATTATTTGATGAGAAAACCATTAATGATGCATCATTCTTTTCAGCAAAGAATTCTAATGCTGCTGCATCTTCAAAAGGTCTAATTTCATTCTTACGACCAAATTTTTTAGCTTCTGGTTTCTTTAACGCCATTAAATCACACATAGCATCATGTAACAACTTATTCCCAGTTGATCCAGGAACAAATAATGCTGACTTGGTATTTTCTACTAATTTGGCTTCTTTCTTAGCAAGAGCTCTTTTAGAACGAGCATTTTTGGGTTTACTATTACATATGTTAGTTCAAATGTTTCTTCACCGGCATATTTCTAGTTCTAAAATACATACATTGTTCTAATCATTTTTGATAACCTTTAAAAGTATATGTTTGAATAGCTTTTAAAAAAATTTATTTTTATTACGATGAGCATTGGAAATTTTTCTTTTTTTCACCCAAGCAAACAAACCTTCTATCTAAATGAGCATACAAAAGCATAAGCCAGACCCAAAATAAATATTGCTTGGGGTCAGTTGTATGGTGTATCATTGACGCTTATTATAGTAGGTCTAAAAACCTCAAATCCGAAAGATTCTAATAAAAAGAAAAAAATAGGTCGTACCCGGATTCGAACCGGGGTTGTTCGGATCAAAACCGAAAGTGATAACCACTACACTATACAACCTTTTTCGTTGTCGAAAATTTTGCATTTTTCAAGATCCCTACCAAATTGATAGTCACGTGATATTTTTATAAACTGGCTTATTTAAGTATTAAAAGAGTTCATTTTGAATCACTGGTTACATGCATTATAATTTCTAGTTATAATGTTAAATGTTATGGTTTTTGATTTAAGAAATATTACAGTTATTTGTTGTTTTTTTAAGTTTGATGTTTTCTGGAAATTTGTCAACAAAATTTTCAATATTTGGCTGCAAAACTATGAAAACTTTTATTGTTTTAGTTTAAATTAAACGAAGCTTCATCTTAAAGATTAACAAAGTGAAAGCCAGCGATACTTAGATAATAACTATATACTTCGCTATTAGAAGAAGTAGCTGGATTTACTACCACTAATTTGATTAGTTAGAACATACAAAGTCTAGTTCAGGAATAATCTTTCCTGTTAGCGAAGAATTCCCTCAAATGTCCGAACACTAGCGCAATGGGTTGCCAACTCAACTGTAATGTGAACTGGAATTGTTTTCCAAAATCATCAAAAGATGAGAGAGGTTTTTTTATGTCACAAAATGAGGAGATCTATGCACAACTCCTAATTTCCTGATTCTATATTCAAATATTTCTTGAAAGATTTATTCATATTGAGGCAAAACATTCTGGCTATTAAAAATCAGACCATACAGTTTTTATTCTATGCGTATCTACATTGCTGGAAATATTATGGATTCTACTAATTTTCTTAACGGAGATTTTCCAACAGAAGTTAATCCTTTCATTAAAGTACGGAAGAATTTTATTAAAGAACTGTGTATTTGAATAGGAGGGGAAAATAGCGTGTTTGGGCCTAATAATATATTCCGCAAAATATTGGAAGCATTATACGACGATTTACCCGTCGGAATGTTATTTGGGGTCTCTACGTTTTTTTTTTTCAAAATTCCTCGGTCTTTACAACAAAGGGCAAAAAGGAGAATCTAAATAATCATCGCGCAGTTAGCGTTAGACTTCCTAGCTGGGAAATATTTGAAGCGTCGGATAAATTCGGAATAAGTAAAAAAGATATAACGCCGAATAATAATTACTTGTCATCTAGTAATTATGTGCCGACCACGGACGAGAACATTCACGTGAAAAATATTTTCTTCATCTCAATGACTCACTAATCATGTAAGAATTATTATGTGACATTATGTTTATTAACATTAAAATTAGGTTCAACGTTGAAAAATATTTGAAACCTAGGTAATTCCTCGGGTGTACATTTTGCCAATGAGACGGACTCAATTGTCGGGCAAACTCTTTTATAAAACAATTAGAAATTCAGGCTTGATACTTGTTTCGAGATCACCCCACTTCGATGTGGATCAAACTCAAACAATGAAAACCTATTGTCTCTTTTTTTTGTTGACTCTCTCCTCTTTCTCCTCCACCTAACTTAAACCAATCAAAAATTATTTTCCTGACTGAAAAATTTTGTCTTTTTTTTTCCATTCGTCCTTCTGCAAAGACCGAAAAATACCACCTCGTCTGAAACCGACTAGCATATAAAACAAAATCCTAATCCCCCCCCTTGAAAAGTTTTTAAACTTTTTAATTCTATATCCTTTCTCTTTGAGCAAACTATCTTCATTATGTACAGAACTCAATTAGCTAAACAAGTGTCTACCAAGAGAATCATCTCTCTTAGACAATTCTCTTCTACTTCTCAATTGTCATCCTGGAATGATATTCCATTAGCTCCACCAGATAAGATTTTAGGTATTTCTGAAGCTTTTGTTAAAGATACCAATGCTAAGAAAATCAATTTGGGTGTTGGTGCTTATAGAAACAATGATGGTAAACCAATTATTTTCCCAAGTGTTAAACAAGCTGAAATTAAACTTTTACAAACTGAAACTGAAAAGGAATATACTCCAATTAATGGATCAAAGAATTTCCAAAATATTGTCAAGAATTTTATTTTCAACAATTCCAACAAAGACGCCAATGGTAAACAATTAATTGATGAAGGTAGAATTGTTACTGCTCAAACTATTTCTGGTACTGGATCTCTTCGTGTTATTGCTGATTTTTTGAATAGATTTTATTCTCATAAGAAAATCCTTGTTCCTCAACCAACTTGGGCTAATCATGTTGCTGTTTTCAAGGATGCTGGTTTAGAACCAGAATTTTATGCTTATTATGATAAATCTAAGAATGATTTGGATTATTCCAAATTAAAGGAATCTTTAGTTTCTCAACCTGAAGGTTCAATTGTTCTTTTACATGCTTGTTGTCATAATCCAACTGGTATGGATTTAACTCCTGAACAACAAGATGAAGTTTTACAAATTATTCAAGATAAGAAATTCTTCCCTCTTGTTGATATGGCTTATCAAGGTTTTGCCAGTGGTATTCCATATGAAGATATTGGATTAATTAGAAAATTAACTGAATTGGCCAATTCCAACAAGATTCCAACTTTTGCATTATGTCAATCATTTGCTAAGAATATGGGTCTTTATGGTGAACGTACTGGATCTATTTCTATTATTACATCATCAGGTGAAGCTTCTAAAGCAGTTGAATCTCAATTAAAGAAATTAATTAGACCAATGTATTCATCTCCACCAATTCATGGTTCCAAGATTGTTGAAACTATTTTCCAAGATGAAAAATTGTTATCATATTGGTTAAATGATTTGAATGAAGTTGTTGGTAGATTAAATACTGTTCGTCAAGCATTATATGACAGATTAGACAAGACTAACTATAACTGGGATCATTTATTAAAACAAAGAGGTATGTTTGTTTATACTGGATTATCTAGTGAACAAGTTATTAGATTAAGAACTGAATTTTCAATCTATGCTACTGAAGATGGTAGATTCAGTATTTCTGGTGTTAATGATAATAATGTTGAATATTTAGCCAATGCTATTAATGAAGTTATTAAGAAGTAGAATTATATATAAATATGTAAATGAAGGATGAATAAAAATTATTGTGAGAAGTTTAGATCTCGTGTGAGCTAATGTAGAATGTAGAACGTGTAGCCCAGATGGTAATCAACTGAGTCTAAGAAAAATAGATCTTTCTAAGAAGATTGTAGTTGACAACCGGTGAAACTGCCAAGAAATTGGCAACATAATCAACAATTGGCGTACTTAGAAGAGACACGTCTGGCAAAAAAAAAGAGACACCTACAAATAAAGATCAAAGCTTTTTTTATTTTACGTAGAGTAAAGCCTCAACAATAAGGCTGGCGATTATTGTGTTCCTCACTGCGTTACAGACAATGGGCCACTTTACGAAAAAACCAGCCATGTGAAACGCACAAACAAAGAGAACACGCTAGAGACACGATGTACACTAAAGATTAACTCTTGTTTTCTGATACCACGAGAGAAAGAGAAAACCACCACCAAGTACACTACCAGTTGCCACCGGTTTAGTTGCACCCTGACCAGGACCTTAATATGATGTAATTGTGTTTGGGCCAATCTATGAATGAAAACACACAAAATAAAGACGCGAAATTTTAAATTAAAAGTTAAATTGTTTTGTCACCAAAAAAAAAAAAGCTGCACATGAAGAACAACAAAATTCCTTTTCCCCCTTGAGGAGAAAAAAGATCTATTTTTAATATATGCAGTATTATATAAAAATAAAAAAATCTTACAACAAATCTTTGTACTATTCAAGCTAAATATACCAGTTTTACCCACTAAATATTCGCCCAACTAGCATAGATTATAGTATCTTATCATGGAGAGCGAGAGCAATCCGTACACTACCGCTAATTTAATACCCGCTGGTGCTGATTCCAGGAAAGACAACATCGGAACACCTTTGTCCCTGCCCGATTACGACGACAATAACAGTGTCGATTTGGTTGAACATAACAATACCCTTGAATCAACGAATAAACTTTTGCATGACTTAGAACAGAAATTAACTCCATTCTCACCCACTGCTTCAGTGTCTTCTTCACAATATACCCAAACTGGTTCAGTTGTACATAACCCTAATCTTACTGGGTTAGGAAAACTGACAATTACAAGCTCAGTATTACAATATATTATCAATAACGAGGAGGATGAAGACGAAGAAGAGTCCGCTTCTAGAAGAATCCATAATAACATTTTCGACCCCAATGAGTTGTTTAACGAGCGAAATAATAAGTTTATGACTAAATTTGGTAAGGGATATAATGATGATAATTTAATACATCAACAAAGGAAATTAATTAGAAAGAATTCGTTAAGGGTAAATCAGGATAGATTGGAGAAAAAAATAAGTGATTCTTCTTTGAATGGTCATATATCTGACAGTCTGTCCCTAATACATGTTGTAGATAACATTGAAGATGAAGATGAGGAAGAGGAAGACGTGAACCAAACTAGAGAAGGTAATCAGAATGATCATGAAGAACTCAACGAAACTTCAACCCCTGACCCAAACACAGAAAAATTTGTAAATGAAGAAGAACACCCAGAAGAACACGAAGAATATGAAGAAGAAAATATTGATGACTTATATTTAGCACCTTCACCACCACGATCACCACCTCGAGAGATAGATCCCAACAAATTATATGGTCTTTACGATTTTTCCGGTCCTGACCCTTCACATTGTACTCTTGTGCGTGATGAACCAGTACATTTACTAAATGACGAAGATAATTATTGGTGGTTAATTCGAAAATTAACCAAAGAAGAAAGAATCGCAAGAGGTTTAGTAGAAGAAGAAGATCAAGAAATAATGTCCGACGAAGAAGATGGCAAGGTTGGGTTTGTTCCTGCTGAATGTTTAGAAACGTATGGAGAAAGATTGGCAAGATTGAATTGTTTCAAGAATGAAGAATTGGAGAAAAAAGAAGTGTCGGAAGAAGGCGATACTTCAGATGATAGTTTGTCTCCACATCAGAATAAAAAATGTAATAAATCGGTTACTTTTGAAAGTTTAGGTGAAATTAAGGATGATGAAGATAATGAAGAAGAGGTAGAACAAGAAACAGAAGCACATCGTCCTCCTAGCTTTGGATATTTTATTCATGATGATGAAATAACCAAGGATAATGAAAACCCGCTGGAAGTAAAACAACAGGAAACTCTCAGTGATGTATATCCCGAAACTCCCCTCAATATTGTCAAACATCAAAAGAAATCAAATAAAAAACAACCAGATAATAATGCATTCAGCGAATTATTCATTCAACCTAAAAGATCCAGTTTGAATACATTGGATGATATTTCTATTGGATCTTTCTCTCCAGACACTCCACCTAAGAGAGAAGAACCAGACGAGGAAGACGATGAGAATTCGAGTTTAACAAGGTCAATTATATTAGATCGATTGAGAAAAGTAACCTCCGATATACAAGAACAAATAGAACAAGCTGATACACAAGAAGAAGAGCAAGAACAAGAAGAGGAAGATCATGACCTTACCTATAGCGAAAACCCTTACCATAGAACTGCTAGGGAATATAGTTCTAGTCCTGAATACCTTCAACCCGAGTCTGCTCAGAACCACCAGGACCAAGAAACATCTCAATCTTCTCCTGAAAATTCTCTGTCACATTTATCCCTTCACAAATCGAAAAAGGAAAGGGAAAGTATAGACGAAGCAACAACCAGTAGTTTTGAAGATTTAAGTATTACTCCTTCAACAAGCGTTAATTCCTTGAACGATATCAAGAGTGAACGAAGAAAACTGAAACCAGTTCATGAAATGTTTATCCCAATCTTGGGGAAGTTTGATGAATTAGCAGAAAAATTGGCAGAGTTGGATGGCATATTAAACAAGTTGTAAGAGCGAGCTTTTACTTGCTAGTTTTCATAGTTAGAAGTTAATGCTGTATATAATGTCATGTATATTCTTTTATATGTAAAAACAAGCCTTAGTGTGTACTCTCAGTGAATGGATACTAACCCCCTTGACAGGTCGTGTACTTTTGCCTAAGATCTGTTGACGGAAAATGCTCATCAAAAAAAATTTCTAAATTTTTTTTTTTTCTGTCTCTCTGTGAAGGTTTTCGTTTTGTAGTAGAATGGCTTTTTTTGACAACCAAAAGTTGTAGCTTTTTGAAAAACCTTTTTAGCTTTTGTAGATACAAGGATGTCTTTGTGGACAGCAGATCCACAGGCGTTGGAGCAACTAATACACATATTCCGAGGTTCACTATCAATAAACAACCAAGAACGTAAACTAGCCAACGATGCTCTTGAACTAGCTAAACAAGAACCTGAATTTGAAAATTACTTGTTTGAATTATTGGTTAAGGATTCCTCCAGTGTCAAGTCAGATATTCGTGCTGCTGCTGGTATAAATTTGAAGAATAGCATCTTGAAGAAATCCCTGCTGAACAACAATCGACAGTATTTATTGGACAATATCTTAACTGGTTTAACATGTCAAGATTCTATGGTGAGAAATATTACTGGGAATGTCATAACTTCTTTGTTTTCAATATATGGATTACAAGGTTGGCCCAGTATTTTACCTAATTTGTTAACCTTGGCTAAGAGTAGTAGTGGTTCAACATTTATTCCTCAAGAAGCTGCTATGAGTGCATTGAGTAAAATTTGTGAGGATTCTTTTTCACAATTAGATGTTGAATTCCAAGGTGAAAGACCATTGAACTTTCTATTAGCACTGTTCTTAGAATTATTGAGTCATCCAAGTGACAAAATTAAGTCCAATTCAATCCATTGTATTAATCAATTTATTCCCTTGAATACTCAATCCTTTCTTGTTATTTTGGATTCTTATTTGACAAAATTATTTGAATTGGCTCAAGATGGAAGTTCCCATGAAGTACGCAAAAATATATGTTCTTCTTTCTTGTTGATTCTTGAACTGAGACCAGATAAATTAATGCCACATTTAGATGGAGTTATAAATTATTGTTTACATTTAATGCAAGAAGAATCCAATGAAGAAGTTTCCCTTGAAGCTTGTGAGTTTATATTGGCATTATCTACGGCTAGTGAACAAGATAAAGAATTATTTAAACCAAAATTAAGTTTAATTTTACCTATTTTATTAGATAAAATGGTTTATTCTCAAGAAGAAATCTTTTTGATGGAAATTGCTGATACTAGAGATAATGCAGATGTGGCGGATAAGGATGAAGATATAAAACCTCAAACCGCCAAGGGTAAAGATGCCCGTACAAGCAATAACAGCAACAACAATAATAGCAACGGGACTTCTACCCCAGTCAACGGAAACAAGAATCTGGATTTTGATTCTGATTTTGAAGACGGAGACGATGAAGATGATGAAGAACTGGAGATTGACCAATGGAGTTTAAGGAAATGTTCAGCAGCTACTTTAGATGTACTTTCTGAAAATTTCCCTGGTGAAGTACTTTTAGTTACATTACCTATATTACAAGAAAAAATCATATCACCTGAATGGCCAGTTCGTGAAGCGGCAATTTTAGCATTTGGTGCTATAAGTACTAGTTGTATTGAACTTGCACGAGATAAATTACCAACATTAGTACCATTTCTTGTTGATAGATTGCAAGATGACCAACCTCGAGTGAGACAAATTACTTGTTGGACATTATCAAGATATGTAAGTTGGGTAAGTGAAGAAGCTCATGAAGGTGGTGAATATGCCAATTATTTCCAACCTACTTTCCAATCTATTGTTTCTTGTGCATTAGATAAGAAAAAAGTTGTTCAAGAAGCTGCATGTTCGGCATTATCTTCATTTATTGAAGAAAGTGATTCAAGTTTAATTGAATATTACTTAGAACCACTTTTAAATCATTTTGCAAAATGTTTTGAAACTTATCAAAGAAAGAATTTAATAATTTTATATGATTGTATTCAAACATTTGTTGAAAAAATGGGGTATGATAATTTAAGAGCCAAACCAGAATATTTAAATACATTGTTACCTCCTTTATTAAGAAAATGGGAAATTTTAGATGATAATGATACTGGATTATGGCCTCTTTTAGAATGTATGGCATCAATTGCAGCTACATTACGAGAATTGTTTGCACCCTTTGCAGTGCCAGTATATGAACGAGCCATTAATATTTTATCCAATTGTATCCAATTGGATCAACAATGTCATACTGATCCCTCAATTGAAGCTCCTGAGAAGGATTTCATGGTAACTTCTTTAGATTTAATTGATGGATTAATCCAAGGATTTGAACAACATTCAGTTGATTTAATTCAACAGAAACAACCATTCTTGATGGAATTATTATTGGTTTGTTTTGAAGATTTCAATGCTGATGTCCGACAATCGGCATATGCATTATTAGGTGATTTAGCAATATTTGTGTTGGATCCAATTGTTAAACCATATTTACATTCAATTTTTGTATCTATTGGAAATGAAATTAATAATCGTTCATATAGTAGTTTCCCAGTTTATAATAATGCTATCTGGGCATTGGGGGAAATTATGATGAGAGTTCCATTTGAAGATGTTAAATCCTATTTAAATAATTTACTTGATTTATTAATCCCAGTATTAAACAGTGGTGGTGATACTCAACCAACCGTTTTGGAGAATGCTGCTATATGTCTTGGTAGAATGGGATTAACTCAAGGCGGTGCAAGTATAATTGCTCCTAAATTATCGGAATTTATTGTTCTGTGGTGTTCACATTTCTTATATCTTGTTGATAATAATGAAAAGGAAACTGGATTCCAAGGAATGATAAATATAATTGGTCAAAACCCTGATCAAGGATTTGGTGGATTAAATAATCAACAAGGTAAGAAAAATTTAGCAATTTTTATAACATGTATTGGTAATTATCAAACCCCACCTCAAGATTTACAACATTTATTTACTGAGTTAATTAGTAATTATCGAGTTGTTTTAGGTGAAGAAGTTTGGAAAAGTCAAGTCATGATTCATATTGATTCAGAAGTTAGAAATCATTTACAAGTGATTTATGGGGCATAAATACCCCTTTATATAGAATAATAGCAATTTCCTTTTGTTAGAAACAGGAGGGTGTAATTTTACCAATATTTTGTTATTTTTATCGTATATAGACTATATAATATATATTAATTGAGATCAATTAATTAATAACGAGGATTCCCTGGTCTCTTCGTATTAAGGGGCAGTACGTGCTCAAGTAGTGTCATGTTAGGTCGACGACCGTCATATATCACCTTCTTCGCTATCGTTATAAAGTACTTCATTTACAAGTGATATTGGTAAATCCCAAACTCCACTAGGCGCATCATGAACATATTCACAAGCCTTTTGTCTCAACTGATCCCTCGTCAACTTGCCCTCTAATTCTTGACCTGGGAAATGTGAATGTTCATCAACAATTGTTCTTATATCATTCAAAGGTAATGTTAATACTTCAGTATTATATAACGCCAATACCCAATATATAAATGCCATAAGCATTAATGAATAAGTTGGAATAGCCAATGCCCAATATCTATCAGGATAATAATATATTGAAAGTTTATGAAGAATTGTTTCTGGAAGAATAGTCCAAGATATCCATACTAAAAGACTTATGGTGGTAATTACATAAATTGCAAACCCTTTGTATTCTGCATTTTGAGTTACGTTGGTAGATACTGTAACATCAGACTCTCGAGCTAGAGTGTCTTCTTGAAAAGGTCGTGGAGAATTAGATCGTGATTTCACAGACATAGCACACTATACACGCACACAATTTTTTTTATTGTTCCAGCTGAATGATCTACGCTGTTCTCTTTTCAACCATATGTTTTTTTATATGACATGTGTATTAGCTTATGTGTTTTTTTTCTACGTTTATAAGTTTTTTGAACACTGTTGAATATATTTTTAATTACACCTAAAATTTATATAATATTTAAAAATTAAATTTCTCATACTAATTGCTTTCTTGAACCTTTAAAGAACAATTGAACAATTGTAATTTGTAAGAAAGCCATTCCAACCATCAAAAGAACTTCGAATATTGAAAAATAATAAATTCTTGATTCAGTTGATTTAACCGTAGCTTGATTTCTATTATTTCTTGTTTTATAATATTGTAAAGTTTTATATAATCCATCCAATTGATGTTCAATTTTATTAACAGTAGATTGCATATTTTCTACATGAGCCAAAGGCTTTTCATTTGGTTGTTGGGGCATATTTGCCTTAAACCCATTTGGATCATCTTCATTATCAAACGTAATTTCAAAATCAACCACTTTTTCAGCAAATGTTGACATCTCATTTGAAAAACAAAATTCATATTCACCAATTTCTTGAGCAGTAAATACATAATCTCCTTGTCTTTGTTTTTGATCATTAAGTATAACATTTCCATCGGGACCAGTTATAACATAATCAACATCGAATGATCCTCCACTTTGCACAGCAAAATAGTATCGAATACTAGTTGCTTCTTTCTTTGTAAATACATAAAAACATGACTTTTCTTGCGCTCCCAAGATGAAAGTAAATGCTGAACCAGCAATTAATTGAGACAACCCCAACAATGTTAATATAAATCCAACAAGCATGGCTTTTACACTTTTGTTGTCTAGTGAGGTAACCACTTATTTCAGATTTTTTTTTCCAACAAAACTCACTTCGGTTAAAGAAACTTTAGACGTGTCGATTTGAACACTCACGTGACCACACAAGTTACATAAAAGTTATAATTATCCTTTGATAGTTCAACTATATGCTAAAAATATATATATACAAGTTTGTGAAGAATCTACACAAGATAAACCATTTTACCAGAACGATCAAATCCAATTTTTCTATCCTTCTTTCTATCTCTTCTAGCAGCACCATAACGATAACCAGTTTCTTCACCTTCTTTAAGAATAAATTTAAAAACATTGGAATCACCTTCTCTTTCTCTACCATAAATTACATTTTGATTTTTAGTAGATTCTTCTTGTTCACGTTCTTCTTGAGATTTAACTCTAGTTAATTCCTTTAATGTATCAGCAGCAGGTTGTAAGTCTAATATTTTAGCAGCATCTACAGGACCAAAAGGCTGTGATTCAGCAATTGTTAAAAATCTTTGTTGTAACATTTTCTTGGGAGTTGGAATTTCAGTTAAATTATCACCATTTCTACCACCTTCGTAAAGGGAGAACATTCTTTTCATTACTTCACCAAATTTTTGTAAATCCTTTTTCCCTTGATTATCTAATGTAGACTAATAAAATATGTTAGTAACAAGTTTTTACGTATTGTTTCCCCCCCCTCTGTTTGTCTGTCTTGACTGGTGTGTCCTTCAGCGCATAATTTCTAACCATATAAAATTGTCTTAAAGACTAATCGAAAAATTTTAAAGCAATTTCATCATATTGACAAACTAGTTTTGACAAACAAATACCCAACAACAAAAAAAATATACATACATCTTGACTAAATTCTTCTTCAATTGTTCTTAATTTTAAAATAGCCTCTATTCTTAATTGATTGATTCCATATTTATGAGCGACTTCTTGCACATGCAATCCATTTTCTTTAACATCTCTTACTATTTCATCTTTTAAAAAATCACTCAACATTAAATTTGTCTTGGTTTGGATATTATGAGGAAATGGATGAATACTTGGATTTCTAGAACTTTTTGCTCTTGAGCTTGGTTGATATCCATCACGAACCCCAACTACTGCCGTAGCTTGAGGATCAAAATAATTTGGCCTATTATTTTGATTAGGATAATAGTATATATTCTTGTGATATTCTCCAGTAATACTCTTTGGACCAAAAAATTTAACCATATTATCATGATCGGAAACTTCTTCTTTGCGAAAGGATCTTCTGGCATATACAATTGAAGAAGTCGAGAATTCTCTAGCAAGAGAACACGACTCTTGTGTTAGTTGTCTCGCCAACATGGTTATATATAGTGGTGGTTGTAGGTACTGGTCGTTTGTCAAAAGAGAAAAAATTTTCAACAGCAGCAAAAATTTTTTTTTTCTTCAAATTGAAAGAGTGAGAGCATCAGAAAGAGGAATTTAACTGAAAAAACTGGGGATAAAATCTGAAAACCTCTAGATTACGACAAGTAAGATACTTTTCGATCTATCTTATATTGGTAATGATTAAATTAATTGAACAAATTTTCTAGGAGAACCTTGATTAAAGATTTCCAATTAATTTCCTGGATTATGTACCGAATTTAAGACTAGATTTGAGGAAAAATTAACCCAATCAGAAAGACAAGTGATTAGATCAACCCAATAGCAAACTCTTCTCCCAAGTAAAAATCAATTCTAATCTGGACCCTTGTTGCTCTTGTTCAACCAATACAAGTTCAGTTGCAGCCACGCGACTTTTTTAGCGACTTTTTTTTAATTCGCGACTTTTCCTTCTCGCTCCTTTTTTTTTGGCAACATTTTTTTGCTTTGTTTACAATTCTGATCTCTAGATCAAAATCGATAGGCTAGAAGCTCTTGATACAACATGCAACAAGTGCTTTCTTCATCTTCACATGATATTAACGCGTCTTCTTCCTCGCAGCTCAGGAAAAGACTACCCAGTGATAGAGACGATCCGTTCACAGACAAAAAGCCTAAACACGAATCAAGAATAAATTCGTTTGATTTAAAACAAAGGAAAGATGATGCTCATGCTAAGATATTCTTACGTAGTACCAACTTACTTAGATCGATAAAAAATGATTCATCAGACTTACATAGAGCCAATAGAACCACTATAGTCCTGGAAGAACAAGAAGAACTGAGTATAAATGAACCAGAAAGTAATACCATAGAAGAGCAAGAGGAAGAGGAAGAAGAGGATGAAGTAAGTTTAGAAGTGTTAGAAGAAATGCATAAACTTGAAGAATGCTTCCCCGTATTATCCACTGATTATAGATTAATTGACAAGATTGGTGAAGGAACATTTTCTAGTGTATATAAAGCAGAAGCATTAAATGGGAAAATACGATTAGGGTGCGATATTTGGAGATCACCTCCCCTTAAAAAGAAATCAACGACCGGTTCTGCTGCTACCACCACCAAGAAAAAGAAGAAAAGTCCAATTGTTGCAGTTAAACAGATTTATGTTACTTCTTCCCCTAATAGAATATTTAATGAATTAAGTTTGCTTTATATGTTAACTGGAAGTACATATGTTGCTCCATTACTAGATGTTCTTCGATATCAAGATCAAATATTGGCAATATTACCCTATTATCAACATGCAGATTTTCGAGATTTTTATCGTGATTTACCAATAAAGGGAATTAAAAAATATCTTTGGGAATTGTTTCATGCATTGGATTATATTCATGATAAAGGTGTAATTCATCGAGATTTAAAACCAACTAATTTCTTATATGATCCATTTAAAGGTAAAGGTGTTCTTGTTGATTTTGGGCTTGCTGAAAAAATGAACGATTCAAATACTACAACTAAAAATCAATGTCCTTGTATATCTAAGGACAAACAACCAATAAACCGATCCCATTCTAAACGACTTAATATTAAAGGAGCATATCCTAAAACTGATGCTAGACCACCAAGAAGAGCCAACCGTGCTGGAACAAGAGGGTTTAGAGCGCCAGAAGTATTATTTAAATGTACTAATCAAACAACAAAAATTGACATTTGGTCAGCTGGGATAATTGGATTTTCATTATTAACTAGAAAATTCCCCCTTTTCAATTCACCAGATGATACAGACGCAATAGTTGAATTGATATTATTATTTGGATTAGAAAAATTCCAAAAATGTGCTGAATTACATGGATGTGGATTAGAAATCACTTTACCTAATGTAGGAGGACAAAATGCCCATGGAAATTTAATTAAGTTGGTACATGATTTATTAAGATATGAAGATGATAATGGTTGTTTCCCTCAAGATAGTGTCATATATGATAGTTTAAATTTGTTTAATGAAGAAGGAGATCGATTTATTAAACCTCAATATGCAAATTTAGAAGAATTAACTCAACAACAACGAGATTTAGAATATGAACGAGTTAGAAGAAGTAATGAAGATTATAAGGATCATAAATATTTGATGGAATTACTATATGGATGTTTCAAAATGGATCCAACAAAGAGATTAGATAGTAAACAAATTTTGAAATTACCCTTTTTTCAAGAATTATCTCAAATCAAAGAAGATGATGTTATATTATAGGCAGCTATCTAATATATAATACAAAGCCTTTTTAATCATCATATAAATCGTAATAATCGTCATAACTTTCATATCCACCTATAGCTGCTGTAGCAGGAGTAGTACTACTACTACTCCCACCTTCATCATCAAACAGAATCCTTCTCGACCTTTTCCTTGAATTAGCAGCCTCTTTTTTAGTAGTAGCATTTGTTGAAATACTACTAGAGGTATTATGATTTACTATTGATTTATTCCAACGTCGATTTAATTTCTTAATTAATTCATTCTGATCCGATAATGCCTGCATTATTGGTTGTTGAGTCTTACTTAATTTCGAATCTAGTAAATCATGTGAAAGTGTTGTTGTGGTGGTTGATCCGGGGGCTATACTATTTAATAATTCTAATTGTAAATCCTTCGAAATTGCTAATTTCCGTTTAATTAACATTGACTGTTGAATTAAAGTATTTGGTTTTATTTTCTTTTTTGATGATGTAGATGTCTCTAGCGCGGAGGAGTCTAATTGAATAGGATTAACATCTAATGGACTTGCATTTAATTGTTGTATAGGTAGTAAGGCAGAGGAAGGAGATGTAGGTAATATACTAGTTGGTGAAGAAATAGTTGTTGTATTTGTTGTTGATATTAGTTCGTCAAATTTAAGTTTAAAATCTCGTTTCAATTGCAAGAATTGATTATTATGATGGTCGCTATTTGTTTCTCGACTATTTTTCCTTCGTAATTTAAATATTGGCCTTATTATTGATCTTGTTGGGGTATGGGTCGTGGTTGTAGAGTCCAGTTCTAATTCTTCATCGGAAAGCAATACTCCTGATTTTATTCGTTTAGACATAGTATATTCTGGGTTGATGTTTGCAGATGTAGTAGTAGTTGCACCAGTTACCGTTGGTGGAGCAGTTTGACTAGTTAATGATGCCAAACTAGTGGAACTATTATTTCTAGTAGGTCGCATAACTTCATCAAAGGAAATGATTGAATTCCGAGGACTTTCTAAACTAACAATAGACATACTTCTTGCTGTGTTTGGGGTTGGGACAGTTGGGATATGTCCCGGTATTGTATGAGGCGGGAAAATTGGACTATGCATTGTGGTTGGTGTGGATACGGTAGATCCGCCTCCTCCTCCGACGTGCGAAACTTGCTGTTGCTGCAGAACTAAAATCGGAGGACGTGGAGGCGGAGGAGGAAGTGGGAGTGCTAGATTTAGTGGTATTATTGAAGATACGGGCGAATTTGACATTGAATGATTTGAAGTCATGGAATTAACTGATGATGAACGTTGTCTTGATGACATATTTTTCTTTTTCAACTTTTTCTCTCGGGGTGGGAAAGATGAGAAGCGAGACCCGAACTGGAACAGCAAGAGTCTGTTTTAGGGAGAACTGTATGACTAACGATGCGGTAGTGTCTTGACCAATTAGTAACAGTTAAACTCTGTGTGGGGGAGAGAGTGGAAGTTATATTGTTATGATAAATAGAAAAAAAGAATTACGATCTATGTCGGATATCAATCATTTTTTTTTTTGACAAGAAATGTCTTAAAAGAAAAAAAGAAACAATTTTTTTTTTTTGGCATTCAATATATAAACACTTCTTGGAAAATTTTATCAACCAAGATCCTACAGTGACATTAGAAACTATGGTACTCTTAAGGAAAAATATAGTGATGAGAGAGCAACTGTACCTGTTGTTCATCGGTTTGTTAGAAAGGTGTGCAATTTTAGCCTCAAGAGAATCTGCAAGTGGCCCGTTCCTCGGAACCTGATTAAAAACAAAGAGAAGAGGTACGAATGGGCAATTGAATACCAAGATCAACTTGACTTCTCCGAAAATTGCGTCTTTATCGATGAAGCTGGATTTAATATCAGCATGAGAAGAGAATACGGATGGTCAAAAGTAGGAGAAAAAGCGGTTGTCGAAACACCAGTCACCAAATGGGTAAATGTTTCCGTGCTTGGAGCAATCTCATCTAAAGGTTGTATAGATTTGAAAGTGAGAAATCCAGCTGGGTCCCGCAAGAAGAGAAAGATCGGTTCCGATACTTCTGTTTCTGAATCTAAGGGTACTACTGCTAAYCACTTCTATCAGTTTATTAAATCGGTAGCTGAGCAGATTAAAAGYAACAAAGAACTCAATAAGTTGAAGTATTTARTTSTTGATAATGCACCWATTCATCTCCGTCGTGATATTCAAKTATTGGTAGCCCTGGCTGGACTCCAACTAGTWTTCTTGCCTCCATATTCACCATGYCTAAATGCCATTGAAGAATTCTGGGCTGTATGCAAATCTAAAGTTAAGCGTTCTAATTTAAGTAAAAGCGAAGAATTAACACCAAGGATTCGGGAAGCAACAAGTGAAATCACTGTCGAAAGTTACGAAGGTTTCTGTAGTCATACACGGGAACATATCCAACCATGTCTAAAGAGACAGTCATTTTAGATTAGACCAACATTAAAGAGATAAAAAGGGAGGGGGTTCAAAATTGTTGAGGATCTATACTTGTGTACGTACTGCCAGTGTCCAAGATTTCCCAACTAATTTGAGTGTTGCAGGATTGACGAGAAACTCCTCTCTTGGATGACTTCGATAACTAATATCGAAGAAACATGTCCTTGGAAGAACTGACAAAGAACGACCAATTGAGGTATGAATGATTAGAAGTCGATGGTATGAACAATTCTGAGTTGATATGAAAGATTCTGCCCCCGGAAGTATGAAATATTTCTTCCCGCTAGTTCGCAAATTATTCTCCGCCAGGTTTGGAAATAAATGTCGCGTTGGTTTAAAAAAAAATAATACTGTACAATTGAAAATTTGCCAAGGATAATCTGTCTCAGCTTGATTGTATGTTTACCCTAAAAATTCTTATCAATTACTAATCACACTGAAGTCTCTATGTTCTATAAATAATATTTGTCCTTGTTAAAATCTACAAGACTTGTAAGAATTTCTCCATTTTTACCAATAATATCATGTTCCTCTCCATCAAGTACCTTTAATGCATTTAAATCCGGAATCCAAATAACGTGAGCATTGGCAGCAATTCCTGAAACTACTCCAGGAATACCATCTTCAAATATCAAGCATTCTTCTGGTTTAATTTCATCTAATCCCTGCTCGATTCTACTCTGGTTAATGCTTGACAAGCATGCAAACCAAATATCCGGATGTGGTTTCCCCTTTCCTTTAGGGATTCTTTCATCATCACCAGTCACAATATGTTGTTGAAAATATTTGAATTCGGATTTTAAATGATCGGTCTTTCGATGATAATTGATTGTATTGGAAGAAGTACCCAACGCAATAGGGATATCTTTTTCGTATAAATATTCAAGTAAATCAAGCGCTCCAGGAAGAAATCTAGATTTGTGCCATAATTTACTTTGAATCTCCATAGAAACTTTTTGAAATTCTTCATGAGTTAAAGGTAAGTCGTATTCTTTAATCATTATCTCGATAGATTCAAACAGGGGTCTTCCTTGAAGTTTGATCTTTACATCCCATGTAAGCGGACCTTTATTATAAAGTGTCAAGAGCTCATTTGTAGCTTCGGTATAAATATCCTCGGTATTTAAAAGTGTACCATCCATGTCTAACTTAGTTAGTACTAACAAAGCATACGAAAAACGCGTTTATCTGTATACATACCAAAGAGACATGCTCTTATTTTTATATGGCTATAAGCTATGTTAGTATATAACCTTCTGAAGCTTTATGGTTATCATATTACATACTGTTTTTGAGTCATAGGGTTGTAGTGAGTAGTACCTGTTGATGGCAGTAGTTTAGAAAAAGAAAAAAATAAATGTCGCAGTTAACTAAGTTTAATTGCTTCACGAAAGTATCATTTGGTTTCAATCTACTTTCATATAGGGTCTTACTTTATTAAACTATAAAGGGGCGTTTTTAAACAAATATGAAATACTTTCACCGTTATGTAATCTTCTAATTGATTCGGCAATAACCGCACTAATATCAATAGTATCTAATTTCGGACAAACTTCTAATTTTTCTTCAAATGGAACGGTATTTGTACACACAACTTTAGTTAATTTTGAATTATTAATATTCTTTATAGCATTACCTGATAAAATACCATGAGTAACTATAGCAATGACTTCCTTGGCGCTATTATCTAATAATACTTCGGCGGCTTTAGCTAAAGTTCCACAAGTATCAGCCATATCATCGACAATAATACAAATCTTATCACTTACATCACCCACCAACACCATTCTTGAAACTTCATTTGCTCTTGCTCGTTCTTTATGGATTAATGCAAAATTTAAATCTAATCTATCTGCTAACCCAGCAGCACGTTTAGCA
Source organism: Spathaspora sp. JA1 (assembly GCA_003676035.1). Taxonomy (NCBI): domain Eukaryota; kingdom Fungi; phylum Ascomycota; class Pichiomycetes; order Serinales; family Debaryomycetaceae; genus Spathaspora; species Spathaspora sp. JA1. Next base: position 25,976 of record NSGQ01000052.1, on the reverse strand, counting down.
CCACCAGCATCGGGAGAAATAATTATGGCTTTACAATAATCAATCTTCTCCTTAATATATCTAACCACACTTGGTTCAGCATATAAATTATCTACCGGAACATCAAAGAATCCTTGAATTTGTGAAGCATGTAAATCCATAGTTATAACATGGTTACAACCTGCAGTGGTCAACATATCTGCCATTAACTTCGCAGTAATTGGTGCTCGTGATTTATCCTTTCTATCTTGTCTAGCATAAGGGAAATTAGGTAAAATAACCGTGATTCTTCTGGCACTGGCGGTTTTACAAGCATTAATCATAATTAAAAGTTCTAAAACTGCATCGTTAACGACACCTGATCCAATTTGACATATGATAAATATATCTTCGTCTCGAACAGATTCTCCAATTGAAAATTGAACTTCTCCTGTGGATTCACGTTTTAATTCACTGGGCGATATACGAAGTCCTAATCTTTTAGCGACAAGTTCAGCCAAACTTCTATGGACATCGCTGGCTAATAATTTAATGGAATTTGTTGACATCGTTTAAGTGCAAGCTGTTTTGAGCGAAGTTAATCGGTCAAGACCTTCACTAAGAGTTCCGAAGACTCAATTCAATTTTTTTTTTTTGGTTTGTCTATGGTCCTGGTCCCATCGCAAAATTTTAACTATGCGTGGGGCTGACCGGGGATTGAGCAAAAGTGGCACATGTTTCTCGGTTAAAACTGTTTTGTCGTTATCTTTGCAAAAAATTGAAAACGTTTTTAGGTAGAAGATATGTTCTAAGTTAAATTAATAGTGATCAGTAATTTACTTATTACTATATAGATTTATCATTATCTGTATATATATATTCTAATGTTACACCTAATCCTTGGTTTGCTTGTAATATATAAATTCTTATTGGCCAAGAATGTATATCGTACGAGTTACAACTAACAATGTTCTATACATCCATTTTTTCTAAAACAAATCATCTATATCATCCAAATTTTCATCTGGTTTGTCTTGTTCCTCCTCTTCTTCTTGATCTTCCTCTTCTTCGTCTTCGTCTTCTTCCTCTTGGTCCTCTTCTTCATCTTCTTCTTCCTCCTCGTCATGTTCATCGTGATGTACTATAGATTTATTTGGTTCCAGTTTCATTTGTAATTGTTCTTGTTCTTCTACATACTTTGCCAATAGTCTTTTCTTTTGATCTAAACTTGATTTTAATGAAGAATAAGTATTTTGAAATTTCATCCGTAACATTTTACTTGAAGCACTAGCTAAATTCTTTTTATGATGTTCAACTGCTTTTTCTAATTCTGTAATTTCTTCTTCTAATAATTTAACATGTTGCTTGCCTGATTTTCCTTCATCGTCTTCCTCTTCCTCCTCCTCTTCTTCTTCTTCTTCCTCTTCTTCTTCCTCCTCCTCCTCCTCCTCCTCGTCTTCCTCCTCCTCCTCTTCTTCTTCTTGATCTACACTTTCCAGTCGTATAAACATATTTTCATCGTCCTCATCCAAAACCTTATTCAATTCCTCTTCTAAATGTAATTCAATATCATCAACCTCATTAACCACTTCATCAGCCTCGGATCTCATTGCAATAGGTGTAGACACGGCGGAAGGAGTCGTACTCAACCTCATATGTTGCTGCTGTTGTTGTTGTTGCTGTTCCTTCTTATCAATCATTTCAAAATGACTTTCTTCGGCATCATTATCTAGTTTAATCAATTCATTCACTCGTGACTCTATATCTTCTACCACTCTATGATCAGCCTTGGTCGGACGGAATCTCCTGTAAACATCTTCAAAAGGATTAAGTAGACCATGTTTGAATACCAATTTCTTTTGTTTTATTTCGTTACTCTTGACGTGATTATAAAAGGGATGTTGGAATAGATATTCTTGCGGCACTTCAAAATCTTTATCTTGTTTCAATTGAGCCGGGTTAATCTCATGTAACACTAATAATATCTGACAAATATCAAATGTCTTGAAAATATTTTTCCGATCAATTGTCTTGTATAATTCGGTAATTGTTGGTAAATCAATTAATCGTGAAGAATACAATGTTCCATTTATATTTATCACGGCTTTATCTTGAGTTATCCACTTGATATTCAACCCAGTTAAATCTCCTGAATCGACTGCATTAGTTACAAAATCTAAATTTGGATCATTTAAAAATCGAATAATTATACCTTGTTCAATCAAGGGATCATCTTCTAAATCAGGAGCTTCGGAATCGTATCCTTCACCAGGAATTCTCGTAGGTTTTATTCTAACCCGGGGTACAACAGCAGGTTTAGCGACTTCTGGTTTGGAACTTCCTCCTAAATTTAATTTGATTTTCTTTATGGGAGGGTTGTTGGTGGTGGTGTTGTTATCGTCATTACTGGGCCGTTTGACAGGAGGCTTTATTTTAAGTTTGGGTAACGGCGGTTGTGATGGTGCCGGTGATGCTTCCAGTGATACTGATGCTGATGGGACTTTTAGTTTAAGTTTAAGTGCCATGTTTTGTGTTTGAGGTTAATACTAAGTATATACCAAATTTTCAGGATATTGAACTCACGTCTAATATCTTTAGAACTAGAAAACTTAGTGTAGATATTTATTCACTAGAAACCTCAAAGAATGATCTATATAACTACATGAGACGTGTAAGTTTTTCTCCTTAAGTAGGTGACACCTCGTCCTCACTCATACATAAAACATGTCGTCCTGGCACGTGATAATGTCGCGGCGACCAATGTCTCCAACACTCAAATATTCCTGACACTCCTCCGAATATATAATCTTCTATCTGTAGGCAGATTATTTATTCTCAACTAAAATCTCTTCCATTCTTTACAATGCCATCATACACTAAAATTTATTTCCATTTTTCGGGATTCCAACCATAATTCATATTGAGGAATTTCAACCATGATTCATATTGAGGAATTTCAACCATAATTCATCTTACAGAATTTTAACCATCATTTATATTAAGAAAATTCAACTATCATTCATTGTAATTTTCAATATCATTCATTTTATTTTCAACTGTTTTTCATGTTAAGGGATTTCAACCATCATTCCTATTTATCAATATCATGTACTAACTCGAGTAGCTTGGATGATTTCTTTTCACTGAGACATCCTCATCGTCAACACTCGTTTATATTATTTCGTTTAGTGATCTCGAAAACTGCGTTTCAGAGCATCAAAATTTATTCTATTCTTCATGTTCAATTTACTTCCTTACGACCTGTTCTTGTTTGTTCTTTCTCCCTTCAATTTTCACCTCCTCTATGTTCTCTACTTATTCTTTCAGTTTCTTCACTTATTCAATTTCAGACACGGTTTCATCGTTTGTTCACCTGCATCACTTGTTTATCTATTACATCTTCTTCAATTTCTCTTCTTCAACTTCACTTATTCCCTTTCGGTCATTCCTGTTTTCTCTTATTAAGTTTCACGTGTTCGTCTTCTCTTGTTCAACTTCATCTCCTCAACTTGTCTTGTTCAACTTCACTTATTCCCTTTCACTTCATTTGGATTCATCTCTTCTTCAGTTTCTTCATCTATCTTATTCTTTCTCATTAGTTATTCTCCCCTGAATGCCATATCACTATCATGTGATCTATGACATTCCTACGTTCAGTTTCATCTTCTTATTAAGTTTCATCTTCTTATTAAGTTTCATCTTCTTATTCAGTTTCATCTTCTTATTCAATTTTATCTTCTATTCAGTTTTATCTTCTATTCAGTTTTATCTTCTATTCAGTTTTATCTTCTTATTCTGTTTCATCTTCTTCTTTTGTCTTCTCCCCCGAATGCCATATCACTATTGGGTAATCTAGCATTCCTACTTTTAGGTTCATCTTCTATTCAGTTTTAGCTTCTATTCAGTTTTATCTTCTATTCAGTTTCATCTTCTATTCAGTTTTATCTTCTATTCAGTTTTATCTTCTATTCAGTTTTATCTTCTATTCAGTTTTATCTTCTATTTAGTTTTATCTTCTATTCAGCTTTATCTTCTCGATCGACTAATCTCCCCCGAATGCCATATCACTGTCGTGTGATCTATGACATTCCTACCGTATGTTGTGACGATGGATGCTCCTCGTAGTCCCTCTATGGATACTCGTCGCACTCCTATCATCTAACTGACCTTCTCCCCCTTTTCAAATATAATTATTTAACTTCTTACCATTATTTCTCGAATACTACTCATTCATCATTCTGGTTGTAGTATTTCGTTGTGTTGTTCTCTTGTTTCTTCAGATGTTTTTCAATTGTTTTTCCAATCATTAGCACGATACTTTGTGCCGGTCAAGACGTTGCCTATCCTTCCAAAGCGGTGCCCATCATTCCATTGATTTGTCTAATTTGCCAACCTACAGTTGGACTTTCTATTTCTAAGTTTTATTGAC
>NSGQ01000052.1:0-20104 GCA_003676035.1 Spathaspora sp. JA1 | reverse complement strand
GACACCTCGTCCTCACTCATACATAAAACATGTCGTCCTGGCACGTGATAATGTCGCGGCGACCAATGTCTCCAACACTCAAATATTCCTGACACAAATGGATGTGTTTTTTTTATTTTCCTAACTAAAGCTTGAGTGATGACAATATGCAGGACAATTTTGAAAAAGTCTGGGTTTAAATATTAATATCAAAAACCTATTTAAACTGTCAATAGTGGTTACTAACCTATGATGTATTGATTTAAAACACTATTCTGTGATGTTTTGTATAAAAGTTTCGGAGACTATTGGTTTCGAAGGTGTTTGCTACTTAGTAGAATCTCATATAAATAGTCAGAATGGCACAACAAGCACCACCACCACCGCCACCATGAAAAAGAAAGTCAACTACTTGGTTTGATTTTAACAATTTATTGAGTAGCTTGTGTTGATCCTCTCTTCCTTTGTTTTAAAGCAAGGCTTGGTGCTAACTGGTTCCATATGTTTCGTCCTCTTGAGCAATAATTATTTGGCTTTATATGCCGGACGTTTATGTCCTTAGAGTTTATATCTTCTCCAATGATAATTGGGCCATATTTCTCGATTACACCCTCAATTGGTGGGAAGGAAGTACAATTGACCAACTATTAACTTATGAAATAGTTAGATACATTTATACCTTCTCCTACTTTTACGGCAAAGCTCTATTGTCCTGTTATCTTTTCTATACTCAAATTAATACTCATTTTTTTCCCGCCATATCTGAGATTTGCAGATCAACCTTCCAGAAGTTCCTCATCGCTGGTCAATACTATGAGACAAGGACAAGATCATGTACTACGAAGAAGTTCTACTTCATTCGATAAGCTAAGACGCTCGTCCCTTTCGCGCACCCGGTCCCGGTCGCGTTCACGAGCTGATTCAATTACTTCTCAAACATCTTCATCAGCAAGTATCTTGGTTGAAGATAACAACCATGAAATGTTTTCTGGGGCCACTTCGGAAATCATTCCTAGTTCAATTACTTCGTTGCATTACCCTCATCATTTCCTTAGAAGGTCTTCTAAGGCTGTTATTTCTAGAGAAACTTCGCCGTTGTTAAGTGGTGCTGAGGATGAAGAACTTGAAGAAGAAGCTGTTATGTTGGACCAAGTAACTAGTCGAGGTGGGTCAATTGATATTACTTCTCATTTTAACTTTTTCTCTCCTGATGAAATTGAACAAGCTCAAGGTGGTTCTACTTTGGAAAATAAGGAGGATCCCGTGGATTATAATACCAATTGGGATTATTCCGTAGACAAATTTCAAGACGAAGAAGTTGAGTTCAATCAAGTTTTCGCTAGTGAACGTGAAGAAGGCTCACCAACTCCAGATTATGGTTCTTTGAATTTCGATCGAAGAAGAACAAGAAGTGATTCCGATGAAAGTAATCGGTCAGTTTTACTCGGTGAGTCCCGAGAAACAGTTGAAGAATCAACATTTTATAAACAATATCCTGGGAAATTAAAATACCAACGGTATTACCTTGCTGAGGAAGATATAGTCATTGGTATCGCTGGATATTGTAATTGTTGGTGGAGACTTGTCTTGTACTACATCATATGTATTACTACTTTAGGTATGGGATATTTAGTTCTTAGATGGTTTCCCAAATATCGAGTTAATCTTATGGGGAAGAGAAGTCCCTTGGGTATGGCTGATTGGTGTGTTATAGAAAATGAATTTGGGGAACTACAAATTGTTGATATTAATCGTCAACGATTTGAAGATGTTTTAACTAATTTCATGCCCATTAATGATGAAGAAGAACAAAAGGAAGTTAACCCTGTTGTTCCTTATTTGCATTCATTTACTTACAGATATATTAAATTTTTCTATCATCCTTTACAAGATATCTTCAAGACTAATTCAAATTGGTTTGATAATCGTTGGTTAAACATTAAAACTATTAAAGATGGAATACCTTACCAAACCCATCAACAAAGATTAGATGTCTTTGGAGAAAACAAAATTGAAATTGTTGAAAAATCAATTAGTCAATTATTAATTGAAGAAACTTTACATCCATTCTATATCTTTCAAGTATTTTCCATCTTCCTTTGGCTAGCCGATGATTATTACTATTATGCTTCATGTATATTCATAATCTCTATGATATCAATTGTAAACTCCCTTATAGAAACCAAATCAACCATGAAAAGACTTCAACAAATGTCCCAGTTTACATGTGATGTAAGAGTATGGCGGAATGGATTTTGGAAACAAATTGACTCAAGTGAGTTAGTCCCTGGGGATATATTTGAATTAGATCCTTCTTTAACATTAATCCCCTGTGATTGTTTATTAATTAACGGTGAATGTGTTATAAATGAATCAATGTTGACTGGTGAAAGTGTCCCTGTTACCAAAACAATGGCCACTAAAGAAACAGTAAAATTATTAACATCCACCAATTTCATCGATGCTACCCTTTCTAAATCATTCTTATTCAATGGTACAAAACTTCTCAAGATCAAATCAAAACAAGCAGAGGAACCAATAGTCACTGCCATGGCGATTCGTACCGGGTTCAACACAACCAAGGGGTCACTTATTCGTTCCATGCTATTCCCAAAGCCAACAGGGTTTAAATTCTATCGAGACTCATTCAAATATATTGGTTTCATGACAATTATCGCGGCATTGGGTTTCACTTATTCCACGTATAATTTTATTCAATTGGGAATTTCTAAACGAATTATGATTTTACGTGCATTGGATATAATTACAATTGTAGTGCCACCTGCATTACCTGCTACATTAACTATTGGAACTACATTTGCTATATCTCGATTAAAAAAATTACAAATTTTCTGTATATCTCCAACAAGAGTAAATATCGCTGGTAAATTGGATATCTTATGTTTTGACAAAACTGGAACATTGACTGAGGATGGATTAGATGTTTTAGGGGTACATTTAGCTAATAATGCAATCGGGAGAAAAGAAATTATCTTTGGAGATTTACTTGACAAAGTAGATGCCATCACTGGAGGTAATAATAGAAGTGCAGAACATTCAACTAATAATGGAAAGTATTTGTTAGGTTGTATGACTACTTGTCATTCGTTGAGATCAATCGATAATGAATTGTTAGGTGATCCTTTAGATGTTAAAATGTTTGGATTTACAAATTGGAATTATAATGAAGAGAATAATCACCCAATAGTTTCCCAAAATAACATTCAATATGAAATTATTCATGAATTTGAGTTTTTGGCTTCATTAAGAAGAATGTCAGTGGTAACTAAAAACAAAACTGATTTATATGTATTCACAAAGGGAGCTCCTGAAGTAATAAGAGAGATTTGTCAAGTTGATACTCTCCCTAGTAATTATGATGATATCTTACATCATTATACTCATTCAGGATATAGAGTTATTGCCTGTGGATATAAACCAATTAAGCAAATCTCACTGAGAGAACTGGTAGAATCTGACCTTGTATTTACAGGGTTTATTATCTTTGAAAATAAATTGAAAAAATCAACCAAGGATACGTTAACCAAACTTCAAATTGATGGACAAATAAGAACCGTTATGTGTACTGGGGATAACATATTGACTGCGATAAGTGTAGCTCGTGAATGTCAATTGATTTCTGATAATATTGACCACATATATATCCCCATGCTTGAGTATAAACAACAGGATGACGAAAGAGAATATTATATAACATGGGAAGAAGTAAACGATCCAAGTAATACTCTTAACCCGGATACTATCAAACCCGTAAATATCCGACATGATTCACACTATAAACTAGCCATAACCGGGGATATTTTTAGAATCCTACTTACTGAAATTAAAAACCAAGATCTTATTCACAATATTCTTATGAATTGTGATGTCTTTGCCAGGATGTCACCTGATGAAAAACATGAATTGGTTGAACAATTGCAAAGAATAGATTACACGGTGGGATTCTGTGGTGATGGGGCCAATGACTGTGGTGCGTTAAAGGCAGCTGATGTAGGTATATCCCTTAGTGAGGCCGAGGCATCTGTGGCGGCTCCCTTTACCTCAAGAATCTTTGAGATTTCCTGTGTATTGGATGTTATAAAACAGGGAAGATCAAGTTTAGTGACCAGTTTCTCCTGTTTTAAATATATGTCGTTATACTCAGCCATTCAATTCATTACTGTGACGATTTTATATAAAACTGGAACCAATTTAGGTGATTTCCAATTCTTATATATTGATTTGTTTTTAATCCTACCCTTGGCAATATTCATGTCATGGTCCAAACCATATCAAGAATTAATTGCCAAAAGACCCACGGCAAATTTGGTATCTCCCAAGATATTAATCCCATTAATCTGTCAAATCATAGTCATTTTGATATTCCAGATCATTCTTTGGAGTTGGGTAAAGACTGAGCCATGGTATATAAAACCAGTTCCTGGAGGTGATGATTCTGTGAAATCACTGGATAATACTGTATTGTTCTTGTTTTCCAACTTCCAGTATATTATTATCGCCATGGTATTAAGTCAAGGTCCACCATATCGTGAATCAATGCTCAAGAATTACCCATTCATGATTAATATAGTAGTTGCTTGCATTATCTCATTATGGATGTTTACTATAAATGGAAATTCTAAATTAGGTGATTTCATGCAATTGACCAATTTAAATAGTACGTTCTATTGGTATATTGTGGTATTTTCCGTAGTTAATTTTGCAGTGATGATGATTGGGGAGCAAAATTGGTTCAAGAAAGTTGCGATGGTATATAAGCGAATCTTCCAAAGACTGAAGATCGGTAAAAGTAAGAAAATGTTTAAGAATTTGAGTAAAGAATTTAATCAAATTCAAAGTGTATAAACCGTATAAAACTTTTTATAAATCTTAATAAAAGACTATTTTCTGTAAAATGGGTGCAAAAAGCGATGAAAACTTTGCGGAGTTAGTAAAATACTTGTTGTAAACAAATCATAGGTCCAAGAGATATCTATTCTACCCCAGTTTTCAAGAACCAAGATAAACTACAAGAAATTGCTTCAAATTGACGCAATTCCTTGTAAGATGGTGCATATAAAATAAACACTACAGAAAACAATTTAATAACCAACAACAATTTTGCCACATCACGTGATACCATTGCCTAAACAGGCAATGGCCGCAATCATGTCTCAATTAGGGATTTTAAGGCAGAACAACCAGGTTTAATTTGCCAGCAAATCTACAATTTTCTACAACTAATGTCTGTGAATGTATCGTTTCAGATTTTGACGATTAGGTAGGTCTACAGCACTTCGTTAATTTATATGGTTCCTCGAATAGACAACAATAATAAACAATTAAAATTTTATAGTATAATATCGCAAAATGTATAGAAAATATAGTTTTGCTCGCTATATGAGTCTTGTTTTATTGGTCAATCGCTTGGTAGCATTTTAATTTAGTTCCGAAAACAGCGAACTCGAATTAGAAAATTGCGTTTTACAGTTTTTTCTTCCCGATTGGGTAGTAAGCTTAGAAATTTGTGCGACAATTAAGCTCTTGGACTCTGCTTTGTGTATTTATTAAAAAACCTAAACCGGAATATTATTTGACTTCTCCTTATTCTAAGGCTTGCAAAGCAGACTGTTGAAATATTTGACAAATTCTTATGTGCACAAACTAAACAAAGAAATTATTATTGACAATGAAATATCCTACGGAAAATTGTTCCCACTGCACGTAGCAACACGGTGTTCTTTAAGTTTGAAATTTCGTAGGGAGAACATACAGCATCAGCTAAATTTTAAATTGAAACAAACTCTATTTGTCACTTTTGTAAGAATGTAGCGAGACTCATTAGTTTAACCAACCAGGTCTCAGAGTAATACTACAAGTAAATACAAAGCACAATAACGACTTATATCACATTTTGCACATCCTCTCTCAGGTAACTCCAGACCCCTCACCATCAAACGCGAAAACGCCGTACGATATTCTTATCTACTAAGAGGTTTTATATTGTGACAAGTCATCATTTAAACTTAGTAATGCCCCCACACTTAATTCGTAGATTTCTTTGCAGCCCCCCACAAACAAGCTGATTCATTTTATTTTCTTGGATTTCGGAGTTTTAGAAAGATTTTTTCTTAAGCCTTTTTTTTCTTTGTTTACTGCGGGGGTGGGGTAATCATGAGGGGCTCACACAAACGTGCACTTGCATACGAAAAAAATGGGCTTAGGTTGAGAAAAACGTTAGTCTTTTTTTAAGTAATACGGCTGGGAATGTTTACAAACTTTCCAGAAATCTGTGATCAGGTTTATGTCTGTATATGCGAGCTTAATTAAATAACCTACTTGAGAAAGATCTTACATGATCAGTAGCATCACTATCAATTCCTAATTTCATGAATTCTTGAACTTGGTTTGTTTTCTTATTATTCCAGAGAGATATTTTAAAACTAACTGCCTTGAGTAACTAGCAGTGGGTTAACCCCACACAGTTGAAGTCCGGGAATCTAATGCGAGATCGATTTCAACTCCGAATCCTTGGGAACTTCGCTAATTTAATAAAAATCACCAGACAATATTAAGCTTTATTTTTCTTTTGTCTTGATTTTCAAAATTTCTTGGCAAAGCGGACAGATTTTTTTTTTGTTGAGAAATTGAAAATGAATATGTCTGTAAAACATAAGATAATTGCACGATAACTTATATAAAAGATATATAAAATATCGTATTTCCTGTTTCCGCCCCTTAAATACTCTTGTTAAATTTTTACTTTCTCTAATAATTGCATAATATAATTAACTATGTCATCATCTTCTCTTCATTCTAAAGAACAATCTTTGGATACAGATCATGAACCAATTAATCAAATTCAAACTGCTGGTGACGGTGATGAATTTGTAATTATTGGTAACACAAAATACTACCGTCATGAATTAATGCAAGCTTTCGGTGGTACTTTAAATCCTGGTTTATCACCACCACCAGTACATCAATTTGCTAATCCTGCTCCATTAGGTTTATGTGCCTTTGGTTTGACTACCCTTGTATTAAGTATGGTTAACGCTAGAGCCATGGGAATAAGCATTCCTCATGCTGTGTTGGGTTTAGCTGCCTTTTATGGTGGTGCCGTTCAATTCTTGGCTGGTGTTTGGGAAATGGCTATTGGTAACACCTTTGGTGCCACCGCTTTAACTTCATATGGTGCTTTCTGGTTAAGTTATGCTGCTATTTTAATTCCAAGTTTTGGAGTTGAAGCTGCTTATAAAGATGCTCCTCAACAGAAGATTGATGCTATTTCATTCTTTTTATTGGGTTGGACTATTTTCACTTTCATGATGACTTTATTGACTTTGAAATCAACAATATTTTTCTGTGCTTTGTTTTCATGTTTGTTTATCACTTTCCTTTTGTTGTGCCTTGGTGATTTTACTCAAACACTTGCTATTACTAGAGCCGGTGGTGTTGTTGGTGTTATTACTGCATTCTTAGGTTTCTATAATGCTTATGCTGGGACTTCCACTCCTCAAAACTCATACTTTGGTGCTAAAGTATTCCATTTGACCAAGGCTTAATAATTAATCAAAACCTTTTTTTTTATGCAATAACTTTTTTCATACTTTGGGGACCGGTGTTTTATACTACTTTTAATCTTGTTTTCTTCTAATTACTATTTTTTACTATTACTACTACTATTATTACTACTACTGTTTAATATACAGATTTAACACGCTAAATTTTAAAATTACTAAAACATTTGTCTTTTTTTTTCTTTTTTGCAACAATTCGCATTTTCCTGTATATAATCCGTGAGGCAAACCGAAGTTGGAACTCCGGGCAATAATAAAGATGGTTTTGTTACTATTTTTTAACTTTAAAAATGTATGGATGTTTGGATGTTAGAATTTGTGTCCATTTTGGATGTGAAACGGGATATCTTCAAACTCCTCGAGCCTGATTCAGTAATTCAAAAGATAAAAGCAATTCCAAAAGATTTTTTATATTAAATGTACCAATTGCATATTGTATATGACCTAGAACATACATATCTTGATTTGTTCGAACTGAAAAGTAGAGGCTTTGCAAAATATAAAAATGTACCAAACTCTATCTGCATACTTGTAATATAAAAGAGGTGCGAAAAGGTGCATGTGATTGAATACTGCTGTAAACGATGTCTAAACTGTATCACCATACTTTTTCTTATACAAACCTAATGCCTTTATAGGGAATAAGAATCTATAGGAAGGATATTCAATTGCACAACTATGATTAAATACCCCCTCGATATCTTCAAATTCGAATTCCCCAGTATCTTTTTGTCGTGACATTAATAATTTAATACCATTCTTTATTGGTTCTACGTCAGGAAAACCAGCTAATATTAATCCAATTATTGCCCATGAAGTCTGCACGACAAGTGATTTAGGTCCATTAATATAAGTATGGGTCTCGCACGACTTCATAGACTCTGACCAACCACCATCAGATAATTGTTTAGAAACAAGAAAATCGCAACCTTTCTTAACGGTGGTAGATGTTTCATAATCTAATCCTACGGTATTGAGCGCTTCCAATGCAAACATTGCTGCGTATGTATAACAAATCCCCCATGAACCGTACCACGAACCATCTGGTGCTTGAGCAGTCATAATATAATTTATAGCATTATCAATCGTTGTTTGTATCAAGGTGGGCTTGTATTTAGGATAATATTTATGGAAATATGTTAAACCAAGCACCGAAGAATCTGTACATTCAACATAAGGATATTCTACCATAATATTATTGAATACTTGTGCCGGGTTAAGTTTTTCTAATAACAAGGTTGATCGTATTTTTTCATATGCTGAAAAAGACCCAAATTCATAATCCCCCGTATTTTGAATGTTTAATAATACTTCAACAGCTTGATATAATTTATCGTCACTAATTTCGTTATGAATATCGGAGAAAACAGGATCATTTTTCACCATAATTATTGCTTTCATGGCTTCCGCAGTGCAATCACTAACCGTATATCCTTGTTCCTTAGTACTGAACGGCCAGGCACCTTTCCGTTTATCTCTAAAACTTCCATCAACACAATCTTCAGTAAATTGAGATCTAACCAAAAACAAATATCCCTTTCTAATCATATCATGATAATTTGGATTTTCTGCCAACCCACTAACAAAGAAATATTGCACCATAAACGCTACATCCCAAACTTGAACCCCGTTTGTTCCCATAACTGTCATTCCTTCAGGTCCATGAAATAATACATCATTCATTCTGTCAGTTAATTTTTTATAGTTTTCTGATTCTGAGGATTCTCTATGACACGTTACAACCATATTAAACGCAAAACTGACTGGAGCAATACATAAATATTCAGTATTGTGATATTCTTTCAAAATTAAATCGTAGACTTTGTCATTTACCCAATTCAAAATAAAGTTAGGTCTAAATTTTTCCCATTGACACAACATTGTATTTGCAAAATCAAGTAATTTTGTAGTTGGATAATATAAATCAATTCCACAAACATTATTTCTATATTTTTCAAACTTTATAGTATCGTATGGTAATTGATTAGGTAAATAGATTTCATTTCTAATTTGTTCCAATAGCGGATCAAGTGTACATTTAACCTTATTGGCCACAACATAACCCAAAGGTAAGTATATTGCTCTGGTATGAACCCACCACCTTCCAGGGTGTATTATTAAACTATAAGGTAATGTCCATAATTCAGGAGGAGCAGGGTTAACCCCATCCCATTCATAAAGATTCAATACTGCCAACCAACACTTCCCCCAATGGGGATTACCTAATGCCCCGCCTAATTTATGTAATGTCCTTCTAGCTCTTTGTAGCACAATATGATCCAGTTTCATACCTAATAATCGAAGACATACATAATTCATGGTGGTACCAAAACAAGTTGATTTATCAATTGAATGTAACCCCCAGCCTCCATCGACTGGATGTGCAGTATTTACAATATATCGAATCATTTCCTGTTTATAAGGGTCAGGAATGGGGGTTCCACTATAGTAATTAGCCACGATATATCCAATTGTCATAAACATTGGTCCTTTATATTGACAAGGTAAGATACCATTATCTAATTGAAGTAATTTAAGAAAATCAGCAGCTTTTTCCATGGATTCTCCTGGTGTTTTAATATCACTTGGTTCAGGTGAAGGGAAATCGGGTGATTTAAGCAACCATTGAACATAGGACGATTGAGGTTCTTTAGCTAACTCTTCATCATCAGTTATATAATGCCAAGTTTCTCGACCCAAGGGTGACGTACGTAGCCTCCAACGATTAATGTCTGTTTTGACTAGACCAAGTTCTTCTGAATAGTACATTTAGCCCAAGAAACTAACTTAACAAAAGACAAGTATTTACAACTTTTTCAATCTCTCGTATAGGTCAGGGGAACGTTTGTGTGTGTTGTTGCATCCTCGTCGTATAATCATGTGACAAATACTCACGTAAGTATTTGGCATGGGACTTTTTTTGAGGTCGTGCGCATTTTTCAAACGAAAAAAATGAAAATGAAAAATTTCGAGATTTGAAAGAAAAAAAAATTGCAAAAACGGGGTCGTGTCCCGGCGAGAAAAAAAATCTTTCTTCGCATCACACTGAGGAGAAGACCTGCTGAAGACCGGGTAAACAACAATAGTTTTCTACTATTCTGTATTCATATCGACGTATATATAGTTGAACCATCGCGTTATAGTTTAACGACAATAGTCTCATATATATCTCAAAATGGTGAAGAGAAAGTTGGAGGATAGCATTCAAGAGTCTTCTTCTGACTTGGCCAAGGATGAGACAGAATTCACTTCTTTTTCTGACCGAGAACAGGAGAAATTGAATGGCGAAGAGCACCAAGAAAGTGATGACGACGATGAAGAAGAAGAGGAGGAAGAAGAGGAACAAGAAAGACCCTCTAAGAAGCCCAAAAAGCAGCTTTCTGCACAAGATGTTCAAGTAGCCAGGGAAACGGCTGAACTCTTCAAGTCAAATATATTCAAGTTACAAATTGATGAATTACTTAAGGAAATTAAAATAAAGGACACCCATGTTGTTAAAATTGAAAAGGTTTTACACCGATTGCATGATTTGATTTCACAAATACCTGAAGTTAACGATTTAACCTTGCAACAAGTGGAAGCACTTTTCAATTCCAAAAAAATTGTTATCCCATTTCCAGACCCAAAACCAAATAAATTAAATTACAAATTTTCATATTTACCTCCAGAAGATGTTTCTCTTGTAGGTTCATTTGGATTAAAGACTGCGACTTCAGGTTCAAATTCAATCGATATTGCTCTTACAATGTCCAAAAAATTATTTCAAGCCAAAGATTATTTGAATTATCGTGCATTATATAAACGCGCATTTTATTTGACATATTTGGCCAACCAATTAATACCATTATCAAAGAAGAATAACTTACCAATTAAAATATCCTACCATTATTTGAATGGAGATGTGTTAAATCCAGTACTAAGTTTACAAAGTATTGAAACCGATAATCCAGAAGATTTAACTTTTAGTAAAACGAAATTTCATATAAATTTAATTGCTGCATTACCATTTGGAATTTTTGAATATAAAAAATTACTCCCTGACAAAAATTGTATTAGGGTTCAAACTGATCAAAAAGATGACACAGTGGCGCTACCACCAACACCAGTATACAATTCAAGTATTTTGTCGCAAACTGCATATGACTATTATTTAAAGTATTTGTATACGATTAACAAAACTACTGACGGTTTCAAAGATGCTTGTATGTTGGGCAGGCTTTGGTTACAACAACGAGGTTTTTCGTCTGATGTTAATAAAGGAGGTTTCGGACATTTTGAATTTGCCATGTTAATGAGTATATTATTGAATGGGGGAGGAATTGAAGGGAATAAGATTTTATTGCATGGATTTTCCTCCTATCAATTGTTTAAAGGGGTGGTTAAATATTTAGCCACTATGGATTTAACTGAGGGTTATGTCTCATTTAGTTCTTTAATTGGAGAAAAAACTAGTGCTGTTTATAAATCTCAAGGATTTCAAGTACCAACTATTTTTGATAAGAATATTAAATTGAATTTGTTGTGGAAAATGTCCAAATCTTCATATCAACAATTACAAATCAAAGCTCGCGAAACATTAATGTTATTGAATGATGTGGTTAAGGATCGATTTGATTCCATCTTGTTGCAAAATTCAAATTTCAGCCAATTGAAATATGATTTGGTGTGTAATTTGACGATTCCTGATAAACTTGTTGAATCATTTAATCCCTTGGAAAAGATTTCCTTTATAACATTTGAAAATTATATTAAGAATAAATTGTACATTATATTAAAAACTGCATTGGGTGAGAGAGTTAGTTTGGTTCATATTGAAAGTGAAGAAATATCCACTACTTTCCCCATCAACAAGAGAAAACCAAATTCTCTGAATACTTGCTTTAATATTGGATTAACCCTTAATGCAGAAGAGTCGGATAAACTCGTA
The DNA here is from genome assembly GCA_003676035.1 of Spathaspora sp. JA1. Classification (NCBI taxonomy): domain Eukaryota; kingdom Fungi; phylum Ascomycota; class Pichiomycetes; order Serinales; family Debaryomycetaceae; genus Spathaspora; species Spathaspora sp. JA1. The sequence goes on along the minus strand of NSGQ01000052.1, from coordinate 7,618 downwards.
ACCAAAGGTCCAAATAATCAAGATACCGAAGCTGGTTTAAAATTCAGATCGTTTTGGGGAAGTAAAGCCCAATTAAGAAGATTTAAAGATGGAACCATCCAACATTGTGTGGTATGGACTAGCACCACTACGGAACCAATTGTATTAACAATCATGAAATATGTTCTTGACATTCATTTATATCAAGATATTTCCCTGAACTTAACTAGTGATACTACTCATTTTAGTAACAAATTACCAGTCCCATTATCAGGTAATGCCATCACCTTGACTAATTTTACTGCATTAAGAAATTCGTTTGAGCAATTGAATAAAATAATGACGGGATTAGAGTTACCTTTGAATGTTAAATCTATCCTCCCGGGTTCATCAGGCTTAAGATATACTTCCTTGGTACAACCAATTCCATTTGCAGTATCCAACCCTGACTTTTGGAATGATTGTATATTACAATTTGAGACCTCAACCAGGTGGCCCGATGAAATAAGTACCCTAGAAAAAACCAAAACTGCATTCTTATTAAAGATTCACGAAGTACTAAAACAAACTAATTATTCCTCATTTATAACTAAAGACGATTCAATTCCGTATAATTCTAGTATTTCATTATTAAACGTCTTAACTCCAGAAGGTTATGGATTTAGATTTAGAGTTTTAACTGAACGTGATGAAGTGTTATATTTACGAGCAGTTGATAATTCTGGTAAAACCAAGGCTATTGTCCAGGATGTTTATCTTAAATTTAATGCTAAATATTTAGGGGTTGTTAAACATACAAGAACTATAAGTGTATTGGCTCAACATTTCCATAGTTATTCTGCAACAGTTCGATTATTCAAGCAGTGGTTAGATTCTCAATTACTTTTAACCCATTTCAATGACGAATTGATTGAATTAATTGCTATAAAACCCTTTGTTGATCCTTCACCATACTCAATCCCCCATTCAATAGAATCAGGATTTTTGCAAATCTTAAACTTTTTAGCTAGTTGGAATTGGAAACAGGATCCATTAATTCTTGATTTAGTCAAGAGTACAGCCGATGATAAGCTTAGTGACAAATTAACCATACAAGCTTATCGAGTTATACAATCAAATTTTGATAAGATAAGAAAATTAGACCCGGTAGGTTTAAAGACTCAATTATTTATTGGATCCAAAGATGATCCATCGGGAATTCTTTGGTCAAATGAAATAACATTACCTATAGCTACAAGACTCACTGCGTTATCAAGAGCGGCAATTAACCTTATCAAAACCCAAGGAATCTCTGAATCAAATCTTGATTTAATTTTCACCCCTGCATTGCATGATTATGATTTTGTAATTCATTTGAATTCGAGTGATCTTACAGTATCTTCGGGTATACTCCCACCTAATACGTTCAAGAATTTAATTCAACCATTGACTAGTTTCCCTGAAGATATCACTACCAAGTATGATTTGACTCAAGCATATTTCACGGAGTTGAATAATAAATTTGGTAATACGATTATATTCTCAATTAAGAAATCCCCATGTAATGATAATGTAATTTGTGGATTATTTATACCAGATCACCTTAATAGAAAGAAATTCAGAGTTAACTTAGGGTATAATGTTAAACCTGATTCTGAAGAGCTGGTTATTATTAACAAAGATGCTATCTACGATCAAATTAAGATTATGGGTGGCGATTTGATTAAAAGTATTGATATTAAAAAGTAGTCTTTTGTATTTATAGATAAAAATTACTGTAAACATTAATGTAAAACCATATGTGTAAAGTTGAATATCGCCGGAAATTATGTTAGCCCTGTAACTGTTGCTATTCATTTGGCTAGAAATTCAGCGTAGTTTTTAGGTGCGGTCTTACTATTTACGTCGTTATATTTGAAAACACTAACATTTATTGATCTATAAAGTATCTATCTATGCTAATAATTGTCCAACTGTATCAACAATGGACTTTTCAAGAGGGATCAAATCATATCCAAGAATCTTGTTTGTCTTTGAATTATCATACTTGTGAACCATTTGCTTATAAATAGCTTCATTCTTTGATAAATCTCCCTTAGGAATTTGTACCTCAGGGAAATGTTTATTAATAATGTAAGCAATAGTATCATAAGTGAAATTATCAGTTGCAACTAATAACCTCTTACCCTTTGATTCGTCACTTTCAAATGCTGCAATATGAGCCTGGGCAACATCTCTTACATCAGCAAAAACATTCCCAAATTCAGGAATCACATCATCTTTGTTAAATTTAAGTACAGTGTTGACAACTTCAGCAGAAACGTTCAACTTAGACTTGTCTTTAACTTCATAAGCTTGAGGACCAAAGTTATAAACTGGAGTAACTATTGAAAGTTCAAAATTTGGCTTTTCCAGTTTAACAAAGTCAAGAGCTGCTAACTCAGCAAACTTCTTAGAACCAAAATACCCATTAACAGGACCAGTTGATTTACTTTCCTCATAAGTAATAGGATTCCAACTTTCCTCGTTGTAGATTTTGTTAGCTTCAAAATAGTTATCAAACCCAAAAGCGGAACCACCAGAAGAAGTAACCACAACCCTTTCAATTTGAGGTCCATACATCTTAATAGCAGCCAATGCATTAACAGTACCATCAATAGCTGGCTTCAATAATTCACCTTCAATGTCTTTGACTTCGAAAGTGACTGGGGAAGCAGCATGTAAGAACACGGTAATTTCTGGATGTGACTTAAGAACATCATAAAATGCGTCCTTGGCACTAATTGTTGGAATAACAACATAGGAGAAATTATTATTATTTACCAAACCAGCCAAGTCTTCACCTTTAGATTGAGATCTAACTGAACCAATAACCTTGTAATTTTTTTAGCTAACAATTGCTTCATAATGTGTTGAGCAATGTAACCGTTAGCACCAGAAATAAAAACTGTAGTTGCAGTCATTTTTATAAATTGTTTTTCTTGATTTGTTATATAAATTGATAGATATGATTATCCGTTGAACAACAAATGGGCTGCGTAAAATAGGAAAATTGTTCTTCCATTTATAGTTTTTCGTTTTTTCAAGTTATTGTTCTTACAAGCTACATGGTTGCAAAATGGTGTCTTTGAAAAAAGCTTTGATTTCTAATTGTGTTGCTTACCAATACGCGGCTTTTCCCAAAATGGGGAAGTCCGAAAATTTTGACATATTTGTAATACATAAAATTATTATCTAACTGAACGTGAGCTACCTTCCTACATCAAACCGGAGATATGCTCTGGAAATAGCCATTGCCCAATAGTTTCGCTTCTCGGTCCTATTTCCAAATTCGAGGATCCCGAACCCTAGCTGACAAATTGTGGATTAATAATACCTATGTTCATCAAACTGCTGTCTTCTAATGGCAGAATTCACTCATAATCTTAGGGAACGAGGAAAACAATTCACGCATTGCTTGGTTGGTGACCTAAAGTTTGGTGGAATCAAACTTGAAAATGAACTTTGCCGTACATGTATGGGGCTACACGGGCTGGATGTTCTTGCAAAGTTTATCGGAATCCATTTTTTACTTCACGGGTTCAACCCGGTATGCTGTTGTTCTGTCCTACAGTCTATGTCTTTAGTTATAATATGGCCATTGCTTGATCTAAATTTTGCATATGCTTTTTTTGTAATTGTTTGGGGGTGGCAAAACCATCACAATTGGATAGTTATTCCTTTGAAAGCCAGGATAATTATATCTCACATAAATCTATATTCAAGCGAATATGGCAAAAACAAGTCATTCTACCAGGATCAGATCCTGTGCTTGGTAAAAGGTTAGCCTGTTCCATATATGTGTCTGGTAGCGTTCCTTGGGAGGGAAAAAAATTAGTGTAACAAGTTGTTATTTTTTTTGCCCACAGCAATTTGTGTCCCCTAAGATATCCACCTAGATAGCTAACAGCGTATAATGAACATCAATTTAGAACAGCATATTCGAGAATTTAATACACGACAGTATCCCACGCAAGAGCAAACTATCACCAATAACAAACAAATCCTTTACAAACGGAAAAAGTACTTTCTTCGGGATTTACGTGAATCTATAAGACTAATTGAAATTGTAGTTATAGCTATAATATATCTTCGCGATATTCTGTTATTTCGATTATTCATTAGGAGTACTATCCATTTTGGAATTGTTAATATTCATCCGCCTCCTGAAATTGGTATTGATGTAAGTGAAACTCATAAGAAATCCATGATTAAAATTGCTTTATTGAATGTAATATCAGGAAATATTATATGTATCTTGTTTCATTTATTATTTGGCCCTGAAAGGGGACATGATAGTTCAAGATTGTATGGGGGGATATCTATTGAATTTATTGGCGAGAGGGTTGCTTATAATCGATTGGAATTATTAATATTGGATTTATTTATATTTTTCATTCAACTAGTGCTCCATAACTTAGTTGGAGTAGTTAATGATGCAGAGATTTTAGAGCAAAGTACACAACAGGCGGAATTAATAGATCCTACTAACTCTTCTTCTGCTTGTGCTGTTGGGGGCTCCATAGATAAGGCACATATTGAAGGTGATGGATATGATGGAAATGTATTCTTACTTTCAATTGATTTAATTGGTAATATAAAACAAGTTATGAAACATGAAATACTGCTTCAACGACTAGATATAGGGGATAGTCTGCAATCAACTCAAAATATTCCAGGCTCGTTCCATAGTAGGGGTGTATTTGTATAGTAGTTTACATATTTATAGAAAATTCTAACATTTTATAGAGGTCACGTGATGTTATTTTTTGCTGGAATTCTCCGATGGGGACTTTGACTATGTATTAGTAAAGAAGAAAAAAAATTTCAGATAGAGATGGGGTAGAGTTAAACATTTAAACCATGGGTGATAATATTGTTGGTATAGAATATAATAGAGTGACAAACACTTCATCAACCGATTTCCCGGGACATCAACAATCAGGAGATTTTTCTTGGGATATTGAAAAATTCAAACAAAACTTTGATATTGATATTAAATATCTTACCGAACGTACTGCAAATTTTGATTTAGTTCATATTGATACGTCTATTTCCAATGCATTTCGTCGTATTATGATTTCTGAAGTTCCTTCTGTTGCAGCCGAGGCCATATATATGTTTATGAACACTTCGGTTATTCAAGATGAAGTATTAGCTCAAAGAATTGGATTGATTCCTTTAAAAGTTGATCCAGATTTATTATCTTGGGTTGATAAAACTCAAAATGAAAATGATAGATATACTGAAGATAATACAATAGTGTTATCCTTAGATGTTACTTGTACAAAGAACCCCAATGCCCCCAAAAATTCAACTAATCCAAAGGAATTATATAGAAATAGTGATGTTTATGCTTCAGATTTGAAATTTGAACCTCATGGATCTCAATTAGAGAAATTTAAAAATAATCCGGTAGTACCAGCTGATCCAAATATCTTATTGGCTAAATTAAGACCAGGTCAAGAAATTTCCCTTAGAGCCCATTGTGTTTTAGGTCTTGGAAGTGATCATGCAAAATTCTCCCCCGTTGCAACTGCATCATATAGATTAATGCCAGTTATAGATATTAAAGAACCAATTACTGGGGATTTAGCCATCAAATTTCAAAAATGTTTTCCGCCAGGAGTAATTGGAGTTGATGCTAAAGGGGAAGCATTTGTAGAAGATGCAAGAAAAGATACTGTGTCCCGTGAAGTGTTGAGACATGAAGAATTTGAAGGTAAAATTAAATTAGGTAGACAAAGAGATCATTTTATATTTAATGTCGAATCTACTGGGGCAATGTCACCTGAAGAAATCTTTTTTAAATCAGTTAGGGTTTTGAAGAATAAAGTTGAATATTTAAGAAATTGCCCAATTGGTCAATAATGATTTGTATAGTTAGAGTATAGGTGTTGGTAGTGTAGCAATAAAAAAATTTAATTTCGAGAACTTGCAGCCCTATTTTCCAACGAAATTCATTACTTTCATAAACTTAGCTTGAACCTGTGACAATAATCTTAATTCCAGAGATTCCTATATGAAAGTAATTATTAAGGGAAGGGTCTATTTACTGTGAGCTCTTGTATTTCGTTTATTTAACTAAAGCTTTAAATAAGTGATGGTTAAATGTTTCTGTGTCTTTTCCGCAAAGGCTAGTCATTTAATAATATTAATGTATAATAAAATAAACAATAAAACAAGAATAATCATATAAAAAGATGTGAGATCTAACGGAACTCAGGGAGTATAAGAGTAGTTATATAGGGGGTAATCGACATCTTAACAAGAGTCTAAATTACCAAAGTAGGAATCTAAACTTGTGCATTTGGAGATAAAACGTTTCAATTTAATTCAACAGAAAAATACCTAAATTTAGCATTAACACATAACAAGCCTCGTAACCAAGATTTGTTGCCAAACTAGGGTTTGGGATCCGCAAGCGGATAGGATGACAGCACATCTTCAAGTGCTGCCTTTAGTCCTGATACAGTGAGATCTAGTTCTGGTTCTGGTATATAATAAAATACAGGTCCCACTCGTGTTTGAAAATAACCTCCCTTCACCTTTGTTCCTTCTTCGGGATCTGGTTCATAGTCTTCTGTCGTCGGAACAGGTACCTCATTCTCAGTTCTGAGGTAATACCTCAACCGAATTAAATTAAATGGAAGATGAAGCTTTATATGAACTAAATCAATGTTTGAATAAGCAAGTCTTGCCATATTTCTATATTGTTCATCCATTTGAGCGAACTGTTCGTCATCAAGGTAGACCATAGTATCATACGGCATTTCATTCAACCAAGCAACCTTTTGTTGTGTCATATTTATTATAAGACCATCAAAGAAAACAAAATCTTCTTCGCCGCGGATGTTTAAGTGCACTAAGTCCATGTTTCTTGCTACAGATATCCTTCACTTCTGTTCGATTTCTTTTGCGAATTGGGGGGGAATTTATATTTAATTGCTGTCTACAAATTGTGGTATATTTCAAATATATTTTTTATTTTCCATTAATATAACAATGACACAATCAAACTAGCCACAAACAATCCCACAAAGAATACAATAATTTGATATTTTAATTACAACATGGAAGTGATGGGGGTTTTAAATTCTTTGGCACAGCCTAGTCTATAGCCTCCTCCTCACAGGGCCAACCTGACAAATTAAGGAAATTACAGTGGGTTATATGTAGGGGCAAATTTAGTTAGATATTTAGATATGTAATTAAGCTAATTCAATATCCAAAAAAAAAATGCAACTACAATGTTTCGCAAATTAATTCAAATCAGGCGACATTTTATTTTCATACCTTGGCTTGAAATTTCCGAGAGCAATATTCACGTGATTCTCTCACCTTACAAACTAGGCATTCCGACTCTATTTGTTAGAAGATTTGTGGCCAGGGGGTGTTTTTTTCATATAAAATTTATTTTTTCACGTGGTTTGAAATTAAATGTCGCACTAGTTTAAAATTGCGAATAAAATAATCAAAAACAAAAAAAAAAGTGCCAATAATAGTTGCACTGCGGGTGTCAAAAGCTTTCAAAATACTCAGATTTATTGAACACTAAAAACCTAAAGAAGAAAAAATATATATACTTTTTATGACTTTGTGGATTCTTCCTCTTATTTAT
>NSGQ01000051.1:0-97151 GCA_003676035.1 Spathaspora sp. JA1 | reverse complement strand
ACCTGTAACTACTCTTCTCTCAGAGTACACCAATTCCAATAACTTCCGACTTACTCAGCCGCACGAACCTATATCCAACGATTCCCTCCGTTACAAAATCAAAAAATCATCCGATATAGTGTAACGGCTAGCACGGTTCGCTTTCACCGAGCAGACCCGGGTTCGACTCCCGGTATCGGAATTTTCTTTTTTTGTTGATATAAATGAGTTCCCAACCCCAATTTTTTTGATTCTTTGAGTAGAAATATCGTACTTTGTGTTGAAATTAATTAAATGCTACTTATTGCATAACTTCTGCATAACTTCTAGATAGCAATCAGAAGCTAAAGTTTGTTGATTAAAGATAAACTCATAGAAGTGAATAATAACCATGAACCATAAGGGGGGCATTCTTATACCACATGATTGGCATAATTAGCATGAACTACTTCTGATGTGGAAAATTAAACTTTGTTTTCTGTTAATTCTCGATGTAGATATACCTAAACTGTGAGTGTTTCTTTTACATCCTGGATCACATATATTATATTCCATCATTTTGATGCAAATTTATTCCAAAATTAGCACAGCCATTGTAAAATAATTGCCTTAATTGTATACTTCACTCAAGGTACTCTAAAAGAAATACATGGTAATTTCCTAAAGTTCTTTTCAGAAGAATAGACCAAAGATTTGCAGCAAAATATCTGGTATGCGTCCTGCATACAAACAGTTTTTAAATTGATTTTAGAAATTCCTTTATCATTTTTCCAAGTATTCTTCCTCGCCATTCCTTAACAAAGAGTACAACCAATTCAATGTCCGACGAAGAGGAATTCTATTCTGAAGAATCATATGAGTTTGAATTTGAGGAAGACGATGAAGATGGGGAGAAAAGTGTCCAGCATGAAGATGATGCAGAAACCGAACCTATGGATGATTTTGATATTGTATGTGTTTTTGTGGAGTTCTCATGTAATTAAAGGATTACTAACATAAATTTGATAGGAAAGCAAGTATTATACTGCAAAGGGGTTCAAGGATGATGAACCTGAAACTGCCCTTAAGGAATTGAGGAAGATTGCAGTGGATTCGGATAGTAGTGTTGGTGATAATATTGAATGGATTTTCAAATCCTACAAACAGTTGATTAAACTAAACTTCAAAAACCAGAACCTCGACCAAGCCCTCGAATACTTGCAAGAGATGTTTATATTGGTTCCCCAACTTTCTAAATCGTATGTTGAAGAGTCAATTTCCAAAATGATTACCCGCTACTCAACCGTGGACAACAAAACATTCATGCATACATTTTATGACTTAGTTCTCAACCACATAGGCCAAAGTAATGATAGAATATGGCTCAAAGTTAACACAAATTTACTCAATATATACCTTGAAAATCAGGAATATGACAAGTGCCCTGAATTGATTCAAAAAATCCATACGAAATTAGAGGATGTGTCCGAATCAACAAGAAAGTCATTTACTCTTGAAACTATTGCCGCTGAAATTGACTATATGTCTCGTACAAAAAACCTAAAATTACTGCGTATGATTCAATTGTACAGAAAGAGTCTAGATATTACCACAGCAGTAACTCATCCCAAAATATTGGGTACAATTAGAGAATGCGGAGGAAAAGTTCAATTTTATCGATGTAATTATGAAAAGGCAAGGTTGGAGTTTTATGAAAGTTTCAAGAGTTATGATGAAGCTGGCTCGCCGTTAAAGAATAAAATCCTAAAATATCTTGCCCTATGCTCATTATTAACGGAGAATGAGTTCAATCCATTCGATACCAGAGAAACGAGAACATATACCCAAATGCCAGAATTTTCAAATTTACTCTTATTGGTCCAAGAGTATCACAAGCTGGACTTGACTAAATTTGGACAAGTGTTAGACAAGATGCAACAAGAAAAAGATGAGCTCTATCTCGACGATATTTTCACTCATGCATCAAAACAAATTCTTTCCAATTTAAGGTCAAATGCGTTAATGAATTATCTCCGAGCTTACAAATCAATAAGCCTGGAGGTTATATGCAATAAACTTCAACTTGATCAAAGCCAATTGGAATTACTTGTTTTGAAATTAGTTAATGAAGGAAGGTTGGCCGATATAAAGATAGATTTTCTTAATAAGATCATCTATTCAGAAGGAGAGACAGAACATTTGATCCCTCCTGTATTGTCGCCTAAAGATATCTATTGTAATATCAAAGCATTAGATTTGATCAACTTGGACTCGGGCCATTCCACTACCTCATACGACCACATGGAGATTGATAATCCCAAAGCCCCCGTATACTTCACTGACCCACCTGGAACAGAATTGGAAGAGAAGCCAATAAGTTTGTTGAATAAACTTTTCCTCTTGATAGATAAGCCCTTGAAATCGAACGATTGGTTTAAAGCAATCGAAGATTGGAATTCGTTTATGGTTTCCTCGGTACCCCCTTCAGTTAAGACGGAATTAAGTCAAAAGGATCAAATCCATTCTGAACAGAGAGCAGAGAATGCTATGAATGTATCTACCAGCGTAAATATAGCAGCGACTGCAAAAGGTGGACTTCTAGCTGATGATTCCTTAGACCAGGATGAATCCTTTTCAGTTGAACAAATACACAAGATTGATTTATTGAGAGCTACATATAGAAACGTCCAACTGTATTACGATACTTTGAATTCTAAATAGTCTTACAAATAAAAATATATGTGTGGTAATTATTGTGTAGGCGCGCGGTGAAGCCAGAAAAATTGAGTATAGATGAGATCTTATTTTGAAAAAAATTTTTCTTTTTCATTTTTTTTTAACTATCTCTTCCTTCAGTACCAAGTTATAATGAGTATGTTTTAACAATTATATACATTTAGCTTTATGATCTATTTGACTTAACATGATTAGAATTTAATGCGTTATCGTCATGATTCCGCCCACTTTATACAATGTCTTAGGGCGCAAAGTGAAATCAACCAACACCTACATGAAGTTCAGAGATTCAAAAGGGATCTAAAGCTTGCTAATATATTTACAATTAATTATAATACTAACTGTTTGCATAGAGATCCGAGAAAATTACCTATTGATGTAGTTCTTAGCAGGTGGTATGAATCAAACTGGGATTGGATTGTGAGTTTCCGCAGACGGAGAGCAAGTATTACTAGAAGTATTATTTAAATCACAACTCTTTCGATTTGAAAACCTGACACCAAGCTATAACAACCTATAGGAGGCGTCAATTCCATCTCTTTACTTTTGATTAATGATGGGTAGCTTGTGAATGACTGGTTATTCACCTGCCCAGCAATTTTTCTAAGCTATACTGTGAATTGCATTGACGGCGGGACATGTACAGCTCTCTTATAGTCTTGCAAGCTAGTAGTAATAACCCTATCCTTCGTGTAACGTTCCTACCAATTCCTAGTAAACCTACGGTGCAAAAAAATTGTCCTCTTCAATTTTTTTTCCTCTGCTGCGAAATATTCCCAACATAAACTTTACAAGATCCCATAGATATTTTATGCCAAAAATAACGTATTATGATTGGGAAAGACCAATTAACTAGACTATGTCATCAGATATGCAAAAAATGATTCCGCCCAGGATCGAACTGGGGACGTTCTGCGTGTTAAGCAGATGCCATAACCAACTAGACCACGGAACCGTTTGATATGTTCAAAAGACGGCTAGGTTGAATAACCAAACAAAATTTCAAAATTTTTGTGTATGAAATTGATTTAGCTAGCCCAATGACAAGCTCAATATAATAGAATAAAAGGTATCAAGGAAGCAACTAAAAGCTTTATTATAAAAATGTTCATAGAAAAGAATAATTTAAAACAAAGTTAAGGTTCACGCATATATATTTCAAGGACAGTGATGAATGAAACTTTTAAGGAGCCCTTTACTAACCGGACAAGTGAAATCATGAATATTGTTCACTCAAACTAAAGATCTCAAAAGTCAATTACATAGAACAAAAGAAGAGGTTAAAAATTCCAAGGGAGGACAAAACCCAGAGAAGAAAGGAAACGAGAGCGGTTCCACAATCGAAAAGATTAGAAAATCAACCACCTGTGACAGGTCGTAGATTGATACACCAGAGTAACAAGCCAACCTATGCCAGCTATATTAATCTGGTGAAAGTAAATACATAATTATAGGTTACATAATTTCTGAATAATACCAATAACCAGAACTAAAACATAAGATCGTTGAATTAGATGTTAACAATTTCTGGAATTTCTTAGCATTTAGTGGTCAACTTCTCTTATTATATCCTGCTATTATTACTGATTTACAATTACACGACTGTTAAATTTACAAGACTCTATTTATATTAAACTTATAATAAATGAAGTATAGAGTAACATTAAGCTAATGGAATAAAAAGAAATCCAATCTTTCCTTCTCTAATACAAATGATAGAAAATAAAACCGAAAATAGCAAAACTAAATGTTGTCAAATTGCAACATCTTTCTTCTAATCATGAAGACCCAAAATGGTGGTGGTATACGAAATAAATCAAAATAGTGAAGGCGAAAAACTCAATTGGAAACACCAACTATATTATTTCTTTCAAATAAATAATAACGGAAATGAACCTCGATTATTTTTTTGCAGTCTATTAATAGAAGGGTTGCAAAAAAAATAATCCACATGACCCATAAACCAGAAAGAAAAATACACGAAAAGTACAACTTGGAAAACCCAGATATCAAGAATATATTTTATTCCTTAATATAAAAAAGAAATATTTGACTGCATGTAATTTGAAGGTCAAACTTAGATCAAGTAAGCCAATGGGATCAAAGCAACTGCTAAGAAGGTGGCACCAACAGAAGCAGCACCAGCTTCGAAAGTGGAAATAACACCTGGAACCTTGGTAGATTCAGCAGCTGGAACTGGAGAAGCAGATGGAGCAAGAGTGGTAGCTGGAACACCTGGAGCACCTGGAGTTGAAGCAACAGCTGGAGCGGCAGCACCAGTAGAAGCAGCAGCAGCAGCACCTGGAGCACCAGTAGAAGCAGCAGCGGCAGCACCTGGAGCAGCAGTGGCAGTAGCAGCAGCTGGAGCAGCACCTGGAGCACCAGCAGTGACGGTGGTAGTAACTGGAACTAAAGTGACGTAAACAGTTTCAGTACCTGCAACAGTACCAGTGGTAAGAGCTGGGGTAGCTGGGCAAATAGTGGTAGTACCTTCAGAGGTAATGGTGACAGTAACAGTTGGGACAGCAGTTTCAATTGAAGAAAGTGGACAGTAAGTAGTGTAAACAGTGACAACTTCGTTAATAGTTTCGGTGGTAAGAGTTGGCTTGGCTGGAACAGCAGTTGGAGTACAAACATCATTCAGACAGTGAAGAACGGTGATGGTAGTGGTAGATTCTTCAGTTTCAGTAACAGCAGTAAGAGGACAGTAAGTAGTGTAAACGGTAACTTCACCAGAAATAGTAACGGTGGTTGGACCTGGAGTAGCTGGAACAGCAGTGGTGGAACAAACACCGTTGGAACAATGAGTAGTAGTGATGGTAGTAGTTGCAACGAAAGATTGAGTGACAGTAGAACCAGCACCAGAGGAACCACCAGTTGAAGAAGCACCAGTAGAAGCACCAGTTGAAGCACCAGTGGAAGCACCAGTAGAAGAAGCACCATTAGAAGAACCAGTAGAAGAAGCACCACCGTTGGTAGAACTGGAAGATGATTCATTAACAAGTTCAACTGAGAAGGCACTGTTACTAACTAAAGTACCGTCAGTACCTTGGATAGATTGGACAAAGTCAGAAGCAGCATCTCTCTTAACAATAACAGTATCCTTGAACAATCTCTTTCTGATAGCAGCAGTGGAGTTAGAGATTGGTTCTTGTTCAAGATGAACTTGGAATAAAGGAGCACCTGGGGCACCGAATAATAATCTAGCTGGGATATTGATAACATTTCCAGCGTTAATGATATCAGTGAAAAATCTTTGGTTGGCAACAATGGAGTAGTAGTATTCAATATTGTAATCTTCTGGAGAAACAAAGTTGAAGATTTCTGGGAATTGTGGTGGAACAGTGAATGGACAAACACCAGTATCTAAGTCAACGACGGCGACTTGAACACCAGCAACTAAACAAGCTACATCGACGGCAATTGTTTGTGTTAATAAAGCTGCAGTGGCAACGATTGAAGAAAATGAAAACCTCATTATAATTGCTTTAGTTTGAATCTATGTATATAAAAAGCGAAGGTATTGGTTCAAGATTAAAGACTTCAGGCAAGAAAAGAAAAGAAAAAGGGGTGAAATATTATTAAAGGCTTGTGTGGGAATTTGTGTGAGTTATATATCTCAATTTGATTTAGCAGCCAGATCTCTTTCCATGAAATTCACCCTTTCGATTTTTTAAAAAATAATTTGTATATAATAATCACAAAATGTAGAAAAATGTTTTTAGGTTCTCTTATTGTTGCGAAAAAAAGAAACAATCGAAAGTGTGTGTTCATTCAAAAATTCGTGTCTAATGTGTAAACACAATAATAGATTCAATATATTATCAAAATAGATAACAATGAAAAAAATGGCTGAGAGTTGACGTGGTTGAGTACGAAGTAAAAAAATATGCAGGACATTCCGTGTGTGTTTACCTTCTTTTTGTAACAATGAGAAAAAAAATTTGTTATCAAGCCATTGGGTTCGTTCTAGCTCGGGTTAAGCTTATGTACTTTTCGTACAATACAAAAAAATTTCTAGGGAATTTACTTCACCCCTACTTTCCAATTGCTACATAAATTTCAAAGTAGTAAGAGAAAAACATTGAAGTCAATAATATTCCGTAATTAGTTTTATTATTGGGAGAAAGTTGATAACAAGACAAATCACACCTTTATTTTTAATCAAGATATGTGGTGGAGTTTTTAATTGCTCAACCCATTTCCCTGCATTATAAATTTTTCTAAAGTCAATGGTTCGAGTAATGAATAGCAAATAGCTTACCAAGCAATGCAACAAATGATAGAACATATGGGGTGATTTAACTTTATAGTGCTGTCATTTTTTGCCGGTTGTGCATCTCACCAGCCACTTGAAGGGTACTTTATTACACAAAACCCAAGAACCTGAAACCCGCATACAAGCAAAAAAAAAAAAGAGAACAAACAAATTAACTAACTAAAGAACCAATTCACCCCTGCATTTTTCACAAATTAAGTTAAATGCACTCCTCTGGAAGGTCTAAATAGGGGATCAGAAAAGGTTCTTGGGGATTTAATTATTTAATTATTCTCACAGTTATAGCTTATCTCTGTATTTATGTACATGTTGCATGATTCCTTCCTGAATCAAAAGTGACCAAGTCTACACTCCTTCGTAGTCTACCAACCACAGGCTCTGTTCTCGTCATCGCATCGGAGTTTTGTGCTAATTGTAAACTAAACACAAACTTATGATATGATGCAAAATTGCGGTTTTTTTCCCTTTTAATGGTTCAAAAAATAAATTGTGCATAAAGAGATCTGGAAAAGATCTCGGGCTGAAAAAATATCCGATTCACAAAATAACGGTATCTACATTTTAATGCATTCAAAATTTCATGTCCTTCCTATCAGTGTTCTAGATCTGATCACTTTAAACTATGTTGGACAAGTTCCTGGAGTTGATTAGATTAGAAATCAAGAGATTTGGGGGTACATATAACAAGTCAATTCCTTTTGCACACAATTCTTGAAATTTAGTTTTTTTTAGGATGGAATGTGCAGATAGAGTGAAATTGTTGGATTCTTAATTCTGTGTGGCAATTCACTGAATCTCCTCATCGACCTAACAGCCCCTTACTACCGAATAATAATTTGTGGACATGCTAGGTTAGCTTACGAAATCTGTAAAATTAAAACACCCTAGCAACTGCGGGCCAATCGATATACGTAATATTCTCTAGTTGTAAATTCCTAACTACGTATGTAAAGAGGGGATAGAGTGTTGAATTGTGTATCATTTCTTTACATTGTGTGTTGTCAATTTGTTTAAGAATCCCTACAATATTCTCTTTCTTGATATTTTCAATGCCACCACGATTTGACTAAATCAGAAAAGAGGGGCCATTCGAGGGCACATAAACGTTTATTAAGCACGTTGAACAATTTAGATTGATTCTATTTGTGTGCATATTGTTTAGAGTTCGTGGGTTCCTGATTGGTACATTTCCTGCACAAACAAAACAAAACAGAACGTAATATTTTTTGACGTCAATAATATAAAAGAAATTTTTTTGCATTGAATTACTTGCCACACTGCATGTGGCGATTTAATTGTTAAAAAAGGATAATCAGAAAAAATAAATCATATATTGATAACAGGGATGTTAAAAATATATTGCCTTCCTATTAACGTGGGCCTAGGTTTATGAGTCAATGATCAAATGTGGCATGTCCCCCAACTATCCCCCCAACTTTCTCGTAGGCTAAAAACTAATTGATTTAGTACTGGAAAGCTCAATTCGTTTCTTCCTTCGAGGTATATATCGGCGATATTTTATAATATGTTTCTTTTTTTTTTTCTTGCCGAAAGGGGGGGAGGTTAGTTTTATTGTCTCTAAGTCTGCTTCTGGCCGCAATCTCTTTTTTTCCGTTCCAGCATTTCGCCGCGGCTTCCTCATTGTCCCTTGCATGAAGATTACTAATGTTTGTTTGTACTGACGTAACGCGTTAAACAAATAGCCAATATGGTATAACAACTCACGCGTTTCTTAAATTCTATTCCTTTACAAGTTCTACGCGCAAGCTCTATGAACAAGTTATTGTCATACCCCACGCTGGATAACTACTCACAATGGTTTGCCAATTACAATGCTTCACCATTTCGAATTAAAAACATTGCAAATAAGCTTGTACGCGATTTATCATTTATTCCAGATCTAGAACGTAGGGTGTTTATTCAATGTTTTTATCAAAAAACTATTCAGTAACTTTAGTTTGTATACAGAGACGCGAACCTCTAATTCTTCTACAATAGTAAAGAGTTGTTCAAGTACAAAAAAAATGCAATATGGATAACTATACAAATACTGTACTATGGATTAAAATCAGCCAATTTCCTATCGTCCTTTTGCGACTGATCTATCTTCCAGTCATCAACTCCTGGCCAATTGACTTGAATCTTCCTTTGTTTCGACATATCTGTATTTTTCAAATATTGTTGTCTTTCCTTTTTCCATTCGTTTTGAACATCTGAAAATGCTTTATTCCAAACTTTATCGTATACTTTCTTGATTTTGGCTTCTTCTTGTTGTCTAACTTCTTCTAATGCCATCCATTCCATATGTTTCAAGTCATCTGAAGATGGCTCGTAGATATGCCAAATAACATAATGAGGTAATCCTACCACTGAATAACCCATTCTCTTACTCAATTTTCCAAATGCCTCTGTTTCTGCATGTTTTTCGAACGAAAAAGCCGGGAAATGAGATCCTGAACGGAAAACCCTGGCTTTGGTTAAAATACTCACACCTCCAATCCCATCTAAGTCCATTTCAGTTTCTATATCTCCATATGGATCTCTTAAATATGCCAAATGTGGTCTCCAAGTTTGATATTCTACATACCCTTCGACAATACAAGCATCTTCATCCAAAGTGTCTGCCAACTGTAATCCTCCGTCAGATTCTTGCCATGAATTCAAATCATAAGGTTGTTGATTCCCTAACCAATCAGGCAATGGTCGCCATACATTAGGAACAATAACATCTTTATCATGATGCATTAAATCTTCTACAATTGTTGGGGGAACCGTTTCTACATCAGCATCTCTCCAATAGACAAATGAATGATATGGTTTTATAGCTACTGTCCAAAGCCAATTTCTTGCTCTTGCCATCAATTTTCTTCTGGGACCTTGAGCAGCAAACCCATGTCTATCAGAAAAACCCTGTCCTATAATTTGACCAAAATCTTTTTCATAGATTTCAATCTCACCAAATCTCATATTGGGATCAGGGTCATTTTGAATTTCTAATAAATGTTTTCTTAATGATCCCATAGTATCATCTGATGAATCACTGACCAAAAATGCCAAGTCAATTAACCCATGTGGATATGTTAGTTTCTTCATATGACCAAAGAACATTGGTAAATGGGCAGCTGCATCTCTCAAGGGCACACAAAAGAGAACTCGTTCGTCTTGCTGCCACCCATTAGAGCTTCCCATGTAATTACCCAAATCAAAGAACTGTACGTTATCTAATTGTGATATATCAGGCACATATGAACTTTTGAATTCGATAGATTGACGAAATAACACCACTAGTAGCAACGCTAAAAATAGTAATGTGACAAGTATTCGTTTAATATACTGAGCAATGAACCCAAATATAAATGGTGCACCGGATCTTCCTGGTTTCGATTTTCCTTCACGATCATCCTCATAATAGTCATAAGGTGTTACCAGTATAGAGCTTGAAGACATCATGGATTAAATGTGTGTGTTTTATAGTATATGCAAACGGATATAAAGCCCAAGAAGGAAGTTGAAAAATTGTGATGAAGTAAATATATCTATTTTTTTTATGGATCTTCTATGTATATATGCAATAGTTGTTTAATATGGGCTTAAAGCCGAATAATGTTTGAACTCAAACGAGAGGAGTACGCAGGAAAAGTCTGTCTATGGTATACTCAATACGAGAGATTTAAAAAGTTGATTGAAAGATTGGTGGAAAAAAAAATATTACAATGATAGTGCTAAGTTGTGTGGCAGGTGGAACTTTGATATTTTTTTTTCTCTGTGCTTTTGTTGGAATCTATTATTTGACACAATGCTAACA
This sequence comes from Spathaspora sp. JA1, assembly GCA_003676035.1. NCBI lineage: Eukaryota > Fungi > Ascomycota > Pichiomycetes > Serinales > Debaryomycetaceae > Spathaspora > Spathaspora sp. JA1. The sequence continues at coordinate 86,373 of NSGQ01000051.1, read as the reverse complement.
TATTGTTTCAAGTAAAAATAATACTATCTAGGTTGTTTCCAACAACTACCAGCGAGTGCAATTATTGAATGTTTCCAATATGTACAGTTCGACCGAATTGAATGTAGTGTATACCCCCAGTTTGCAACAAGAAGGAGTTAAGAAAAAAAATGCATTGGAACTAAATCAAATCTCAGATTCTGAATTCTGAGAACAATGGAAAAGAATCTGAAACACGATGTTCCCACCTAATTTATGTGGTGGATGCTTCAGCCAAAAAATAAACCGTTGAAAGGCTTTTGAAAAAAAAAACATGGCCACCTTTTTTGCAACTACAGAAACGTATTTATAAATCTCTATAACCTTCTTTATACAATATTACATTACAGAAACAACAGAAGTTCCATCTTGAAATCTAGTTCTGAAAACACGATTAGCATTAGTAAACATCCCTTCCTTCAAAGAAACCACGATAAACTGTGAGCCTTTGAACCTAGTCTTGATTAAATGTCCGATATTCTGAGTATGAGAAAGGTCTAGCGCAGCATCTACTTCATCTAAAATATACATTGGAGCTGGCTTAAATTGTAACAAAGCCATAATCAATGAAAGTGCAATCAATGATCTTTGACCACCAGATAATTCAACCAAACTCTCCTTCCAAACCTCTCCTAATTTGACTTTAACTTCAAGACCTTGAGTTACATCCATCATGTTTACAGGGACTAATTTCGCAAATGATCCCGGTAATAAATCAGAAAATATTTGTCCGAAATCAGTCGACACTTTTTGATACGTAGTATTTAAGGTTTCACGTTTATAACCGTTTAATTTACTAATAGTATGTTCAATTTTACTCTTGTCCTTTTCAATGGTTTTAACCATAGTCTTTAAAGATGCTTCTTTTTTCTCAACATTATCAATCATATTCATAATGTTGACATTTACTTTCCTTCTCATACTAGCGAATTTCTCCTTCAATACATTTAATTGCTCTCGACTTTCTTCAACATTCAATCCTGGGTATTGTTGAATCAAATTTTCTAAAATATTAGAATCCATAACCCATTCATGCTCATTAATAATTTCATCTAAACGAGATTTTAATGATGTAGTCAAGTTTTTGGACTTTTCCAACTCATGAGTTAACTTTTGCATTTCCAATTTACTTTGATTTACACTATCATTTTTTGCTTTCAACAATTTTGTCAACTCTTTAATTTCATCATCCAAACCCAACAATCTAGATCTAACTTCTTCCAATTCACTCTTAATTACAGACATTTTATCAGCCAATTTTTCAGAATCTTCTTGCTCTAGAAGACTCTTGGCAGTCAATTCCTCAATTATTTGATCACAAGAGGCAAGCGATTCGTTAATATTTACCACTTCGGCCATCTGCTGTTCACTCTCAACTTGAATAGCCTGGAACCTTTCTGTTAACTCATCCAATTCCTGTTCTTTTTTGGTAACTAATATTTTTAATTCACTTGTTTCCTTCTTCAAGTCATTTATCTTTGATCCCTTATCACTATTAAATTCCTTTATATCCTTTTCTATTCTAGCAATTTCTTGCTTGTATTGCTCGCACTTTTCTAAATGAACTTCAGTTTCTTGAGTAAGTTTATTAATTTCAGCTTCATTTGCCTCATTCTGCTTCAAAATTAACGAGGATGGATTACTAGCCAATTTCCTTTCTAACAATGATAATTCATGTTTTTTAAGATTTATTTCATTCTGTAAGGATTTCGTCGAACTCAATAACGAGTCAATATGAGACAATTCTTTTCTAGTGGCTGATAACTCGATCTCAACAGCTTTCAATTTCGACGCTATCTTATTATACTGTTGCAACTTTACCAAAACCGAAGAATTGTTCTTGCGAGAACCACCAGAAATATTACCTTCAGGATCATAGGTATCACCTTCAAGAGTAATTGAACGTGATCTGATCTTGGGATCAAAAGTAATTGTTTTGGATGTATTTGGATCGTTACAAATAAAAGTCGTTCCAAATACATATTCCATAGCCTTAAACAAGTCATTATCAAAATCAATAAGGTTCAAGGCAAGTTCTACTTTACCTGGAGCAATTTGCTTAGCATAATGAACAACTCCATCGCTTATTGACTTAGAACTAATCTTATCCAAGGGAATAAAAGTTATCCTTCTCTTCAATTGCCCCCTTTCTAAAAGTTGAGACGCAACATCACTAGTATCCACAATAACATTGTGTAATTTCCCTCCAGCACATACTTGCAATGCTGTAGCTTTATCGTCGGACCCTTCCAGTAAATTAAATAATCGTGCAACTTTACCTCGAACCAAATTATCATCAAAATTAGGCGAGGGCCTACTATATTGGAAATCAAGGTTATCAATTTGACGTCCAATATAGTTTAATTCATTAGTTAATTTATTTTGTTGATCTGCTAAACTAGCTTCTCGATTTCTTAATTCGGAAACTCTTGATGGATCAAAGCCCAATTTCTTGTCAAGTTCGGTCTGCTTGTCGGTAACAATCGCTTGGTAGTTCTTGATATTAGAAAGAAGATCGTCATTTTCTTCACGAGCTTTGTCTAACTTGACCTTATCACCATTTATTTGGTTATTGAGATGGGATATCTTCAATTTAGACGTTTTAATGAATGTTTCTGAACTATTCAAGTTTTCTTTGGCTTCATTTAATTGTGACGAGTAACCAGTACTAACACTACCTTTAGAAGACATACCGGTTGATAAACTGGATAACAATTCCTCCTTTTTGTTAAGATCTTCCTTCAATTGGTTCAATTCCTGGTTAGATTTATTAAATGCATGCTCGTGGTTACTATAGAGATCTTTGCTGTTTTTTAGATTCGCATCCAAATCGCGTAATTGTGTTTCCAATCTAGACTTCTTTTTCTGCTCTTCCTTAAGGTTTTCTATTGTAATGTCCTTTGTTGTATTCAATCTTGCAATTTCATTCGAGAGTTGATTTTCCAAGTGTTCCAATTCTTTTAATTTACTATCATTTTGAAGTTCTGCTTGCTTTTTAGCCTTGACTTGATTTAAATCATCATTCAAATTCTCAATTTCATTATTTAATTTGTCTATTTCAAGACGAAGATCATTCATTTTCGATTCATGTTGGTTCAAGAAGTTAGCATGATTTGTAAAACTTTGAGATAACTTGGTATAATCGTAAGCAGCTACAACTCGTGATAATTTCTCTAAATCAATTTGAGTTTGTTGAAATTCAAGATAGTTTCTCTTTTCATTTCTTAACTTCTCTAGTTTTGGATCAATTTCTTCCTTTAACAAACTTCGTATTTCCACCAATTTTGCTTCCTTTTTCGCCATAGTCTTTTGTGCTTTATCCTTTCTCTCTTCAAAAGTCCTGGTTCCAGCAGCCTCTTCAATCAACGATAAAATCTCCCGAGGTTTCATATTCAAAACTTTAGTGATTTTCCCCTGCATGATCAAGAAGTTAGGGTTATTAATATTCAACTGAACCGACTGGAATAAGTTTAAAACCGTTTGCTGTTGAGCCTTATGACCGTTAATCAAATACTTTGAACTTCCCCCTAAAATAATCTGTCTGGTGACACTTATAGTAGCACACGTTTCAAACCCAATAGGTGACTTGGAAACTTCACTATTGTCGAAAACAATAGTTACACTTGCTTTGGTAACACCAGCTTGCCCTCTCTTATATATCAAATCTTGGAGGTTAGAAGCTCTAACCGTGGCCATGGATGCAATACCTAAAACAAAACAAATGGCATCCAAGATGTTCGATTTCCCTGAACCGTTCAAACCAGTTATAGCGTTAAATTGAGCATCCCATCCAGAAATAACAGTACGTGATGCATATGACTTGAAACCATCTATTATGAGCTCATCTACCTTCATTGTTCCGTATTTCCCCTGGGGTTTGGTTGTAAAACTTTTTGGTTTGTTTATGTTTGGAATTATATGTCGCGCGTCTTTCCCAAAAAAAAAGGTGGTACCTGAAATTATATTGATGTATGGGTGCTCATTTTTTTTTTGCCTGCGACATTGGTCTTCTCTTCTCATACGAAAGGTCACAGAAGCAGTTGCAGTCAGTACAGTGAGAAGGTTGCAAGATGTTAAGAGCGGCAAGACTGGGTAGAAGTATCTATGCAGATGCTCAGGCTTCCGCATATTTCCTGATCTCGAGAAATTTCCACAAATCAAATTACAGTCATAAGCACGAAAAAGGAAGAAGCAAATTCTCGTCAAAGCTTAATGATATCTTTGACCCTGAACGAAAGAGAAGTTCAAAACAAACGCAGTCGAAACGAACTACCTCCGAGGCAGCGCTTTTGACCATGAAGTTTATTAAAGAAAAGCCGGCAAAGTTCTTGGGAAAATATGTTGATCCCACCAGCAAACTTAATCTTACTCTTCCTTCAAAAGAAATCGTTCTGGAAATACAGAAATCCTTCGAGGAGAGATTCAATCAACGGTATAAAACCCCATCCAGAGGATGGAAGGAAAATGCAACTCCCGAAACTGAGACCAAAGAAATCAGAAAAAAACTAAGCCAAAGTATAGCTAATGCAAAGGTAAATGGCCAATCCCTTCTCGAACCACCTCAAACTGGTGATATTGTCACCTTATTTGAAGATTTACGCTTGTATATAGTAGCCGAGGGGCCAAAAAGTATTAAATTCGGTTCATTAACTTTTATAAACGCAAGAGGTGAAATTGTGTTTGGAAAAAATGTTCAAATACATTCTAGAATACCAGGAGTAATCCCCAAGGAGTATCATGGATATTTACGGAACTTTGTTTGTTTAGAAGAGAAAATTAAAGGTGTAGCTCCCGTGGGAATGGCAGATAACTTCTCTGTATCCAAAGGACAGATCAATCAAGAGAAGGGTAATGACCTATTAGAACCGGAAATCAACGACCCTTCTGACTTTGTTGTTGCCCAAGCAACGTCCCAATTACTTGTTGACACAGATATAAATACCTATGTTGTTCCAGATTTGGCTAGATCAACTTTCTCCGAACCATTGTCCAAATTAGGAATTGATACATTTAAAAAATTGGGTATCATCAACAGCAAGTTAGAGAAGCTACACAGAACTTTACAATATGATCATGCTGGTAATTTGAATGTTCCACGTACAATTAGTTTGTTTGAAATTTTACACCATTTGGAATATGATCCAGAAATTTCTCCTGAATCCAAACAGGGTGGAGATTCCAGGCTTGGCACCTCGCTAGAATTTATCCACGACCTTGAAGATTACGATTATAGTGCTTCCACATACTTAGCAACATTGTTCGTGTTGAGTAAGCAGTCTAGGTTATGGAATTTAGAATACACTCAACGAAATGAATGCCCAACAAGAGTTGTTATTCTACCAGTCTCGGACATCTCATATATTGGTACAGTGATGTTCTATCTCCAACATGAAGACGGAATTAACCAGTTTTCAAAATACTGTGCTGACAAATTATCTGGTTCGCAACCTGATAATCCACCTGCGTTATATAATGATATTATTGGCATGCTTAAAGATTTTGTTAACCGAAAATTCGATCATGATCCTGCAGTAGAGACTGTCTTGGTCTATATTTTAAGAGCCATTGAAAGATTTTTACCAGATTCAAGCCTGGATTTCTCCTCTTTGAATTATTCAAATGACTATTCCAGAACAAGGGCATATGACCTATTGATGAACCTCGAGAAGTCGGGTTCAATAATCAATCCATTTAAGTGGTCAAAGACCAGTAGTTGGCCCAATGAAAAAACATCATATCTTACTGATTTATCTCAGATATATTATGAATGTGTGGGAAAGAATGCTACAATTCCTAGTAAAGTTCCCACGGCGATGAAACTCGATCAACTCGACCAACAACCATTAGTAAACTTAAACGAAGATATAGTGAATGCTCCAGATGTAGGATTTTCTGAGGATTTCTATGATTCAGACCCAATGATGCAAATTCGAGAAGACCTTACGAAGGTGCCTGTTTATTGTGTGGATAGTGAGTTCGCCCATGAAATAGATGATGGTATTTCAATTCACGAAGAAGATGGAAAATATGTAATTTCAGTGCATGTTGCTGAACCAAGTTCATACGTCAAACCTGATTCAATTCTTAGTTCAATTGCTTTTGATAGAACTGCGACCAAATATTTCCCTGAAACTGCTTTGTTATTGTTTCCAGGGATTATTTCTGATTTAGCTGGGTTAGGAATTAATACTAAAGAGACGAGATCATTTACAATTCAGTATAAATTAAATATGGATTCAGTTGATGGATTTTTTAAGCAAAGATTGGATAATCCAGAATCGGACATTAATTCAAACTTATTAAAGAATATCATGTCACAAATTGAAAATACTAAAGAGGTAAAATATTGTTTATTAAAGAATTTCCGTACTGGTTTCACTTACGAAAAAGTGACAAAATTATTAAGAAGTGGCAATAGGACAGAATCGTTTAATTCCAACCCGGATTATAACAATTTGTTTAAACTATTTCAAATCTCAAATATCCTTAAGGAAATAAGAGAAGAAAATATGCCGTTTAAGCCCCGCCAAAACATCTCGCACGTTAGAGTTATCCTGAACAAGAAGGAAATTCCATCTGTAAGTAATTTTATTGAAAATAGTTTAGGATATGAAATGAGATTGAAGAATTCAGATCAATCAATTATTCCATCTACAGACGTAGATAACGATGAAGCAGTAAGTATGATTACTCAGTGTATGGTCTTTGCTAATTACTTGGTAGGATCTGTCGCCAAAGAAAAGAACATCAACATTATCTATAGAACATTTGACTTTGCCCTAGCTGATAATCTTAGGAAACAGTTTGAAGAGCTAACAAAGACGAGTACTTTTAAAGGAGAATTTGATTTTTATAGTTTCTCTAGACCTGCCAGATATTCCGCTACATATGGAAAGCATGCTCTTATCGGTCTAGATACATATTCAAACATTACTTCCCCCATGAGGAGATATGTTGATATTATTAATCAATGGAAATTCCAAGATTATTTCCTCGGTAGACAGGAGTCTTATATCAAAGATGAAAATCTTCACAATATCGTGAATACAATTAATTCTAAAGCCACTTACGCCAGGAGACCAGCTGCTTCGGCCGAAAACTTTTGGAATGGAATCTTCCTTCGTGAGTATAATACGTTATTTCAAGCAGGAAAAATTGAAACCCCAATCATATTTTCATTAGTATTAAAAGCTGCTCCAAGAAAGGACACCGTTGTTTCTGTAACTTGTGAAAATTTCCCTCATCTCAAATCCACTCTTGAAATATCGCTGCAGTTTATGGAAGACTACGAAAATGAACTCATAGGGCGGGATGGTAGAATATGTTCAAACAGATTACAAATATCGCGAATTGACTACGTCGAAGACGATCTATTATTTAAATATGTTTAGATGTATAGTGCAATTTATCTTGTGTATAGTATAATTTAACTTACTTGTATATATATAATTTAACTTGTACATAGTATAAATTGCTAATTAGGCAAATCGAATATAGTTATTAGATACTGCTTACTTATACGCATTTGTAACAATTGCCCAAATCAGTTCAGAGATTGTAATGTGATGCCTTTCTACTCTAAGGGGGTACCGTACAATTTTCAATGATAATGGTTGCAAAAGCCGAACCAATTTAAAACATAGTGAAAGACATACGCAATAAGTACTAGGCGTTTCAGACATACCCAAGACAAGATAAAGGGTGTACTATCTACGGTTTATGATGTTCTTAATACATTATTGTTCTTAATACATTGTGGAAAATAAATATAAATCAAGCGAATTTTATAATAATATAATCAAACCATATAATAGATTCATAAAAGTAATGAAAGCAAAACAAACTATGCCCATTTACCAATAAATGCCATTGCAAAGGCACCCAAAGCAAGCCAGAAATAAGCTGCAAAATACACCCTTTTAGGCTTGTCCTTTAATTCATCAGAATATATGAAATCATAAGCCATTAAATCGGCAATACTATTGTAAATAAGGACACCAGCACAAAGTGCATCAAAAGTACCCTTGGTGATCAAAGCAGTTCTTGAACCAGATGGGTAAGTTTTTCTGACACCAATACCGATAGCAACTGCAATGGGTGTAGTTAAACTATAAATGAAAGCCATAAGCCAAGGTACATATTTCTTTCCTTCTGGCCAAGGAGTGGTTGCAAATCTTGTTCCTAAACCTAATCCTTCAAAGAATTGATGGAAACAAATAGCAATATATAATGAAATAAACTCATCACCAGCGATAGCTACCGATAATCCAACAAATATTGAATGAAGAACTATACCACATTCTAAAACAACACAATTTAAAATTTGTTGATATAAGTTCTCACCTCCCCGTAAGAGTTGATCATCAGAAGGAGTTCTAGTTGTTGTGTTTTCCTTGGCAACTGTTAGTTCTTTATTGAGTGAAGATTTAGAAGATTCTAAATCCTTGGCCAGATTCACAATATATTCTTGTGCTCCTTGGTTTTGAATTATTTCACAACATTCGGTTTGGCACTTGGCTTTGTCATGTATTTTCTTGTTGGCAATCATGTCAAAGAAAAAGAGGGCAAATAATGACATCAAAGCAATACCTTCCGCAAAGGGATAGTCTGCAAAAACTCCACCTAAACATGAATTGGTAAGAGCTTCCAGTGATTCAGCCAAAAGATGAATGAATCCAGTTGCAACGATAACACCACTACCGAAATTTTTGGTAATGAAGAAAAGCCAATTTGGTAAATTGAATCTCAGTGAATAAAGAGCAACCAATGGGAAAAATGCACCAATAGCCGATAAAGCAAATAATACTGGAACAGCGGTGATTCTTGCAATAAAATATTCACCATTATAATTATTACCCTTAAGACATGTGTCTTCTCTGGGAAATAAGTTCAGCATCATTGTAAAAAGGTATAAATATATGACCTGCAGGGTACATTAAAGCGGTAAAATGAGAAGAAATGATAGATATTTATAGGGGTCATTAAGATCAATATTATCTGATAACTCACAAGGTTTTCTGCATGGTGTATTATTGAAATGCAAAAGAAGCAAAATTATCCGAAGTATTCAACCCAAAGTGAACATGTTAGGCATTAAATGTACCTTAACTAATACTTCAGAGTGAAAATGGACTGATAATGAGCATTTTAGAGACGTACTGGATGTGTGGAATCTATAAACACAAGAAATGAAGAAAACTAAGTTTAAATGGAAACCTTACTTTTACTTCTAAACCAATAGAGTTGAAATAGTGCAGCTTCCGCACACGGAGTCAATGCAAGTAGTTAAATCTATACGGCGATCAGAACAAAAACGAGGACTAAATGAGTTCTTTTGTAAATACTACTTGATTAAGTCAGACATGGCTCTTCTCATGTAGATTACTGAAGGTATTCACCACACATGATAGCCTGAATAATCCCATGCTAATGGAGATTACGTCCCTTTTTAGGATTTCATCAGTTGAACTTCAAGAGAAATCAAAGCCCCATCAAGTGGATATCAATCAATAAAAGATTATCTCTCTTTATGAGATATGAAAGTTTTTAATCTACATGGAAAATTCCTAGGTACCCCTGCCAAGAAATAAGTTATGGGCTGAGCAAATAAAATTAGACTTAAAATGCACGTCAGACTAACTAGTCATAATTGTAGAGGTTGATGAAGTATTTTATTTGATGGAGTATTGATGTACGGCGAAATGGTATCTCTACAAAGGGTTCATAACAAGAAAGAAAAAGAACCCCGATAATCGGGTACCTGATCCTGCGTAAATAATTTAACATTTATTTTTTTAGTTATAGTTTTCTGTGCAACCCCTTTTTTTTTGCAATATTTATCTTTTGGTGTACGTCATTTCGATAAAATAAAGACATAGCAGCTACACAACGAATCATAAAACACAAATACTGATTGATGCTAGTCAAGTTCTAGATCTGTCTATTGGAATTGTATTAAATATAAACAATAGAAGAATTAACAGTAGAAAAAAGAACTAGTTGTTATAGGTTTACGAAAATTATTTACCTCGTATGTTCTCAAAAAAATAACAATCACAGGGCTCGTATAAGTAAGGCTTTCTGAGTTATAATCCGATAGCGGTCGAAGAGCTGCAATAATTCTCACAGGATAATCGGTTCGAATACTTTATCGTCTTGTTCCTCATTAATTAATTCGGTTCAGCCATATGCAAATCTCCAGCATAATTAACTCTTCAAAGTTAATGATCCACAAGTAAATTTCGCAATTTAACTTGTATACTTTTACAATGAATACTTAAATCTGTACCGTTTTTCAGAGGTTTATATTAGGGACAGCCCAGGAAGGGCCTAACATGTGTTAGTAGTTGTGCATATTTTGCCGCCTTTCTATAAGGTTGACCAGCATGCCTCGGTAAGTACACGACTAGACTTTGGTAGCTTGCTGGAATTGTGTGTATGAAGTAAGTAAAGCATTTCATCTAACATGTAGCACGAGAAGGATGGTATGCTATATAACATTAAATACGAGCTACAGTAGTAAGGAACTGATAGAAAAAGTTTTGTTTATACCCAATTATACGCACATGTGTGTAATTTAAGTCATTGAATAGCGCGCGGATCTTAAATATTTTTGTTTATTGCTCTTGTGAAGTATAGTACTAATCACACAGAGAGATAACATAAAATGGAAAACGACACATTTCCATCACATTCACTAACGAGTGCTTTTATATCTACGGTAGATCATTTACCATGTGACATAATTCGGTCTATATGGCTTATACAGTCTTGCAATATTAAGATAGACACAAGAAAACATGAAATAGATAACATTCTAAAGGACCAATATTCTACTGGAAAAATAAGTCAACAGGATATTAGTAAATTGATTCAATTGAAACTGTCTATTGCTACTTTATCAAGAGAATCAATACTGGAAGCGCATGCTTTGAATAACCAACTTACGACACATAAAATCAACCTAACAGAAGAATTACAACAGTTGGAAAATATCAATAAATCAAAAGTTAATTTACATGATCATTCAAGTCAAAGGGAAAGATTACGACGACAATTAAAAGATCACTATGCAAAAAATCCACTTACATCACAAAGAGAAGCGATAGAGGAACAAGAGCGTACGAAATCAAGTCAAGGTTCACAAAAATCTGGGTTGAAATTATTATTGAAAATACCGAAAAGTTTACAGAAACCAGTTACGACAAAGATTGCCAAAAAAAAATCAATACCCACTGCGAAAGTCGTAAAAACAACGAAAACCAAGCCACAAGCGAAGTTGGATAAGCCACGACCTTCAGCCAAACGACAAAATGCGAAGATTGAAGCTGAAGTTGAACCCGAATCGGAACCAACACCCGAGCAAGTACCGGAAGACACCAACGTTTACTGCTTTTGTAAGCAAAACTCGTCTGGTGATATGATAGCATGTGACAATGAAGAGTCATGTCCTAATGGAGAGTGGTTTCATTTTAAATGTGTTGGTCTTTTGAATCGAGTTGAAGCTATGAAATATTCTACAGGGAAAGTAAAATGGTATTGTTCTGAGTTTTGTCGCAATACTGTTGAACAAAAGGAACTCCGATCCAAAGAACTTAAAAAGAAGAAAAAGAAAAGAAAGTGGTGATATTCTTGTATTATATATTCTTTATGTAAATATATACTATGCAGTTAACAACTCCAACATACCACTGATTTCATTAGCTTCCTTACATTTTCTGATTTCGATATTTATTCTCTTGAGTAAATTGGAGAAACATTCTTCCAAGACAACACTCTTGTCCAATAACGAACCATACATTTCTAATATGATACCGGTATAGTCACAAAGTAAATTGAAAGATCTAACATCTTCCAAATTCTTAGTAAACCATTGTAAAATCGGCAATAATGAGATTTCATCACGTCCATATAAAGAAATTCTTACCTTCCCCCTCTTTTTCAATTCATTTAAAATGGTAACAGTTTGCTCCTTAGGTAATCCTGGAGCAAATGCACTATCTAAAGCTTCAGCCCATCGGAAAGCATTAAGATGTTTTTCAAACTGTTTCAATTTCTTGGTTTGAGGAGCATTGGATTGAATAATACGATGTTCTTCTTCACCGGCATAATCTCGACCTTTCATCATTCTAGCATATGCAGCAGACTTTTCTTGCTTAACTCCTTGTTTTACTTTTGGTTCTGTTTTCTTAGTACGGATAGAAATTAATCCAGAAGTCAAACCTGCTACGAAATGCTTATGATCATTAGAAGCTGGCGAAACACCACAACTTAATACACCACCACTACCAAATTTCCATCCAAATTGAACATCCCAATTAGATGATGTATAATCGAAGATCTTAACGTGTCCATCTAATGACCCTACTAAAAGTCCTCTATCACCAGTATTATGTAAACATGTAGCAGTTTTGGTAAAATTATTCAATTCATGGATTTGAGCACCTCTTGTCAAATCCCAGATTCTCACTTGGGGACCACCAGCACTGACTAATGTGGTGGATGAGATGGCAAGAACATCTTCTATAGGATTATGTTGATTAAATTGAGATACAACTTGATGTGACGAGTTTCTAGTATCGAAAAGTCTGACAATACCATCATAACAACCTGTAGCTATTAAGTTTGGATTACCAGGAATGAAGTTTGCACTTCTGATATAATCTGAATGGTGAGATCCATCAAATTCAACTATTGGACCTTTAGTTGTTTGTGATATATCATAGAGTCTTAATATTCTATCATCGGAACCTGTAATTAACTGGTTTCCTATAGTGGGGTGGAATTTAGCAACATGAGTAGGATGAGAACTTGGATGTAAACTGACCAACAAGTTTCTAGGTTGGTAACTATCGTAGATAGAAACTAAACCCGTTGCATCGGCTGCAACTAATAATTTTCCATCATACCTGAAATTCCCCGAATATACAATATCCTTGAATCTTGAAAATGTCTTGATCACTTGCCTCGTCTTTGAGGAGAATATTTGGATCCTTGTTGAAGAAGTAATAGCAAAATCATTAGGTGTAATTGGATTAAAATCTATGCAATTTACAGGATGGTTTTCTTTAATTAGTTGTGGACTGACGTAACTTCTCCAGTATCTTTGCTCTGGAGTAGTTTGTGAGGGTAAAGTTGGATTCCTTACTTGAGGAATTCCTTGTCTAGAGGCTGACATCGATTAAATAATAATACAAATTGTTATACAGGTGACCTAAGTCTATTCTATGGTTTTGAAAAATTTAAAGAGATGAGAAGAAGCGAACATTTTTTTGCACCGCATCACGTGATTTTCATGTGACTTTTAGCTTGCATTTCTCACTTACATTTTAAAGAGGTTATTATTGTTTAAATTAGAAGCTCATATAAATTCAAGATGCTATAAACTATCAAATACATAAAAGAGAACTTCCAACTTTGCTTGTCAAACTGTTAAAGAAAAGTTTTACATCACATTTAGTTTTGTAAATCCTTCTTTAAAGTACCTAAGAAAGCGTGCTTTTCAGCTGGGGTTTGGAATCTACCCTTACCGAATCTAGAAGCAGTGTCAATCCATTTCAAGTCAACGGCTTCTAAAGCTCTTCTAGAGGTGTCAACGTATAAGGATTTTCTTAAAGTAACAACTCTCTTCTTGATACCTGGGATAGAACCCTTTAATAAGACGAAATCGTTCTTAACGGTACCATATCTAACGAAACCACCCAATGGGTTAATGGTCTTCTTGGTTCTGTCGAATTCGGTAGCACCGTTAGATTCATCAGCACCGGAACCAACTCTGTAAACCTTGTGGTTAATAGAGGTTCTGTGGTGGTAACCGTTTTGACCGGCTCTGGCAACAGTCCAGTTAACGTTAGCTGGATGCCAAGCACCAATACAAGCAACCTTTCTTAAACCTCTATGGGTCTTTCTTGGCAACTTCTTGGTACCCCATCTGTGGGTAACACCTTCGAAACCGTGACCCTTGGTGACAGCAATAACATCAATCATTTCATTTTGTTCGAAAACAGAAGAAACGGAAACTTCCTTTTCAAAGTGTTCTCTGGCCCAGTCAACCTTGTCAGAGATAGAACCACCGTTGATTTGGATTTCAGCTAAGTGAGCCTTCTTTTGAGCCAATGGGGTCTTCTTGATTTGAGTGTGAGCTAAAACTCTAACAACAGAAGCGTACTTCTTAATTCTAGCCAATTCAGTTTCAACTTGCTTAGCGTCACCAGCGTACTTGGTAGAGTACTTGGTGAAAGCCTTCTTCTTAGACTTGAACCAGTTCTTGTAGAATCTTCTTCTGACTTCTTCAGACAAGTGTTCAGCCCAAACAGTGGTTAAAGATCTTAAACCTCTTGGGGTTTCAACGTAACCAACAACACCAACAACAACCATTGGTGGAGTGTCAACAACGGTAGCAGCTTCGACAACTTCCCTCTTGTGCATCTTGGAACCTGGACGGTCCAAGTCTCTGACAATGGTGGTCATACCAGCCTTGTAACCTAAGAAAGCAGTTAAAGCAACTGGCTTAGACTTAACATCCTTTGGGAAGGACTTAACTCTACCTCTTTGAGAGGCAGCTCTCTTTCTTGGTAAGAAACCTAAGGAACCGTGACGTGGAGCTTCGTATTTTCTGTGAGACATCTCTGTACTTTAATGTTATTAACAACTAAAGAAAGAAGAGAATAACAAGCAAGTGAAAATATTTTGTGAAAAATTTTAAATATGCGAAGAGAGGAAGGAAAAAAATGAGGTCGTGTGGGTGCACAATTTTTCAACAAAAATTTGAAAATTTTGATGTGCTCAAATTTACTCTAACGTTCTTGTATTTACACGATATAGCTCGATTTTTGTTTTGCAGCAAACTTCAAACACTTACATCATGGTGACACAACAAATATTATATGGAAAACTGTAATATTAGAACAACTAGAGTTTAAAGTCTAAAAAATCCGAAAAAGTATAAAAATCCTACGTAGTAAAATAAAATACATATTGAACAATTAATGAAATAATGAGCAAACAACCTCCAACCCTACCTTCTTTTAACATGCATAATCTTCTTCAACGCTAATCTAGCATCTCCTGAATCCTCTGAAGACGACCATTCTGATGCTTGAACACTACTGCCACTAGTCAAAGTATCAGTAGCGACGTTTTCCTTTATATCCCCTGGCCCCATTAGCTCGTTCATAGTTATAGTACTTGTTTGAAGTCTAGCCTCTTCTTCAAGACCATGTAGTTGCAGTCTTTGTTCCTGTTGTTGACTAGTAAAGAAATCAGGGGTTATTAAATTGACTCCACTAGCTCCAGCCCCGACATTTCTCTTTGGAGAATTTATATTCATCATTGAATACATTAACGAGTTAAATTGAGGAGTCAAGTTGAAAATTGGGGTTAATCCAGTTCCAAGATTTGATGACGAGAAATAAGAATCTTTGGGAGTCTGGGGAATTATTGAATTTTCACTTATGGAAGAAAGAGTCTGAGTTTGAAGTATGGTTGAAACAGAAATGCCTGTTAAATCTGAATTATGTCTCCTCAACGGCAAAGCGGCGGGAATTGCCGTGCTTGGAGCTTCTTGTTGTTGTTGTATAGTGTGTTCTTCCAAGTTAGGTTGGTATGCGGTTTCAAATCCAATCACCGAATTCGAACGTACTAGCTTAGTAGGTGGTATGACAGTTTCTTCAACTGGTTGAGGTTTTCTGATTTCCTCTTTTTCCTTTCTATTATGACCAGACGATTCAAGCGAGGCAAAGAAATCATTAGACAATACAGCCTTACCCAGATCATCAATCTTTAACTTCAACAGGAAATTACTAGATTCTGTGCTTTTTTCTTCTTTAGATAATTGTTTTGGTGTGACGTTCTTCGAAGCCTGACCAGTTAGAGTAACGGCAGGTAATAAGTTCGAAGCTGATGCCACAGGTTGTTTCGATTGTGAACTGGTTATTGAAGACGAAGAACTAATACTACTACTGTTCCTTAATTTGTCATCTTCCTCTGCAGCCCCTGGCGCAGAGTATATAACCAGACCACCCAACTGAGTTCCCGAAGAAGTTAAATAACTAGGAAAATCACTATTGATACTGCTAGAAGGCGGTGTAGTATAGTATGCAACTCCTCCATTCTGGGTAATCATAGAAATATTTTCCATCACTTTGGAATTGATAGCAGGAAAAGGTGGCGACAGCTGGGTAGTTGAAGCCAATACCGAAGATGAAGGGGTGATTAAAGTATGGCCAATATCCCCAACACTCTTAGATTTTTTAGCAAGAGCAGGAGAACCAGCGAGTGAAGACGACGTTGAATTCTTTCGCTTTCTTCTGGTTGAGGATCTAGCACTAGGGGACACTCTCATCAAGGGTGTAAAGAAATCAGGAGCACCTTGCTTCACAATCAGATTAGAATTGGACTCAGCATTGGGACTACTGGTTAAAGGTGACGTATGCACGTCGATATTTAATGTGGTGGTAATTCTATTAGTCAATGAGTCAGGTTTTGGTGGTCTTCCTCTTTTCTTTTTCAATTGAGGTGTAGCTAAAACAGCATCATCAGGCGAAGAAGCTACGTTGGTTGAATTTTGAGGACCATTATGCTTATGTAAAGTTGTTGATGAAGGCATGGGTGGCGATGAGTTACTATGGTTAGTGGGCATGCCTGTGAATTTGATAGTTGTTGAAGCACAATCGTATGTTAGTACTGGATGAAACGCTTGATCTAATCGACGATGGGCAATAGTGTTGGCTTGTGATTGCATTAACAACGGGGAAGCACTTCAATAAAACTTGAAAAAATAAGTGATGTGAATAAATAGGGTTATATGAAAATGTTCTTTGATCCAATAAAACCAGCTATTGGAGTTTCTTGGTAGATAAATGAAAAAAAAATGCAATAGATGTAAGATGTGATAAAAATGATGGTTGAAATATACTTATCCAGTGGTGAATATATTCGTTGCCCAATAGGAATCTATGAAAATAAGTAGGTAGTTAAAATGCCACACAACCAGTATATGCTTAACTATGCTCGCCAATTTACTACCAATTGGCAAATGGAGGAACGAATGTGAAGGAGGTGATGGTGAAACAAACCGTTAAGGGGGGAAGATGAATGGTTTATATGCAAAGTATATTTTCTTTGGAGGGGTTATCTCTGATTCAAAAAATCCAGTTGCTGGTTAGTGCTATGGGAAAAGAAATAAAAGGACCACTTTGAAAAAGAAAAAAAAAAGCCGGCCCCAAATTTCTTTATATGCTTCCAAAAATTTTTAGTTAATAAGTTAACTGTGAATTGTTGATGAAAAGGGGAATAAAAAAAAGGGAACTGCCACCAAGGAAAGAAAGACAAAGAATAACAATGATGGGGTCAATCTGTGATGTGTGCCTAGCTAATTTATTGAAATTTTAACGTTTTTACAATGTGGTTAATTGTTCCCAGAAAAAAACAAAAAAAAAAGCATAAAAAATAGTGTAACAATTGTCTTTTGTTCATCCTATTACAAATGAGCTGTAAAAAGAAAATGGAGCCTCACCTTCTTATCTACTTTCTCTTGGGGCGTATTTGTGCAGTTTCTATTTTCTTTTACTTTCAAATTCGACCCCAAGCTTAGCCCAGGTACCGCCTTGTCTTATTTTAAATCGAACCAGATCTTAATGCAGTTTTGATTTCTAGATTAATATCTACTGTGTAGAAGATTCAAATTCTATACGGCTCTATACCCGATGCATGAACGTAACCAGGAGCATAAAGAAGCAAGGTGGACGAACGCAGTGGATTATAACCGGCATACATTAAATCCCCCTGGTTTTGCCAGAAGATCTTAAAAAATACTGCACTAGCCCTTATTTCAAAGAATGTTTCGTATTGCTATGGTACAAATACAGAAGCCATTAAATTCACGTGGGAAATTGCTTAAACGGATATTTCTTTAACTCGGATAAATGATCCAGAGACGAGTCTTATAAATATCAAGGTTGCTCTTTTTTTAGTTGTGTTTGTTCCCTTTCGTTTAGACCTGAAAATTCCAGAATAAACTAAATTCTACAAGTACCTGTTCGCCCCTCCCCTCCGCCTCTGCCTCGTCATCCTCTTCAAACAATTGGTTAATTTCTTCTTAATGGGTTAGCAATGAAATCGCAGAGTTTAGAGTTAGAATAGAAGCAAAAAATATTATCTCGTTGTTAATCACTACACACGGAAACGAAAATCTCGTCAACTCTCTTGAACATGTCCCATTTGCGTATTTTTGAAACGGAACTGATAACTACTCATCACATAATGGTCGGCTATATCAAACACCGCTTAAACATACCTGAGGGAAAATTGTGAAAAATTAAACCACATAATTTTTCAGCAGTTGTCCAAAGCTTGGGAAAAAATAAATAAATTGACGTGTTTAATTTAAATGCATACAATTTAACCCTTTTAGGAAAAAAGAAAATCAACAAAGATTATTTTTTAAATGGCACATTGCGTTTGACCTTAAGGGAAACAAAACCATATTTTTATGGAAATATGATTCAATGGTTGTGGCGATATGGAAAACTTGGGGTAAGTTCCTAAATACTACATCCATAAGCGGATTCTAGTCGTCCATATTTTATGGTTTTGCATTTCTTGCTTTAATGAATTTGATGCATACTTTGCAATAAAATTTGACGAAATTGTTTTTAAATGGTCTCGGCACATATTCTTAAGTAAACGAGCATTAGACTAAAGTAAGATTAAGTGGCATAGAAGTAGCGTGACAGCCGAACTATCTTTCGGAATTAGCCTACAACTAACAAAGTCTATTTTGGGTACAATGTTCTCGTCTTAATCATATTTTAAGGACTTAACAAGCAGTTCACGCTCATGGGCTTACTTTAATAGTCTAACTTAAAAAGAATAAAATTATAACATTAAGCTTTAGTATCGGTTACTTATAGAACAAATGTGCGAGGTGCAAATACGGAGATAACCTTTAAGTTTTAACATTCGTATTTCTAAATAGACCATTTTTCTCTTGGAAAAACTTCGCCTTTATTTTTAAGTTTGAAAAGTAAATAGAATCGTTCTGTTTGAAAGGGATTCAATTCTTGGAATAAAATATTTTTGAGAGGAATCTGGTTATATTTGGATGTTTCTATTATTAAATGAGTTCAGTAGCAAAGAAAAAATTGGGTTTTTTTGCAAAATTTATTGCTAACTTGAAATCTACATTGGTGAAGTTAACAAGAAGAGCGACAATACGAAAATACATGAAGTACTACCTTGCAGAAGAAATGTTAGAAAAAAAACAAAGTGAGTCAGCTAGAAAATTTCTTAAGTACACTTCTGAAAGTGAGGAGTGGTCATCTAAAGAAATTGCAAAGCCTCTCAACATATAACTCAACTATTGTATATTCTGTTAAGGGACTGCAATTTGCAGTAGCTTCTTCGAGTAGCAACGACTATACGTTCATCTTTTGTTGATGGCAAAAATATATTAAAACTATAGCTATTCTGATTCTTATGAGGTATATATATAATATACCCTCCGGTTCTTTAGCTATGATGCTTTACCAGTCGTGGCTATACTGCTCGTTTTAATATAATATGCACTCCCACAACACGTTGAAATGCAACCGTATAAATTATTTTACGAACAAGCGGGAAAAAAAATTCATCCAAACGATCGTTTATAGCGAAAATATAAATACGTTACCGAAGACCTGTTTATTTGCTCAAGAATAACTAAGGGAGTAACAGCCATGAGTAAGTTGAATCCCGAAACCACACACCGAGAATTCTCTGGGTTACCTGGAGCAATAGGTATAACTCTCGGTCTCCCTACCCTTATTACATTCTTTGCATTAATTACCAACCAAACCTATTCAATACAGGGAATAAACCTTGATATAAATGCCGTACTCAGTCAATTACCTCAAAACATAGAGGCTTGGATAGAATTATGCTTCAATAAACAATGTTGGACAGCATATCTCACTTGGTTTTCCGTTTTGGTAGTGCTTGATTTCATACTTCCTGGAACAATGGCCAAAGGTGTTGAGTTACGTGATGGACTGAAGTTGAATTATAAGATTAATGGACCAGCTGTGTCTTCTTGTTTTGTGTTGATGTTAGTTGCTCGTGCATTCCAAGTGGAAGGTTTTTATTTACCTGAATTGCAATTTGTTTATGATAATCAGTTGGAATTAACAATTGTCACTACTATATTCTCTGTGTTGTTAGCTGTATTTGTCTATATTTGCTCGTTTATTCCCTTGACGAAACCAAATGGAAGTGGAACTAAAGAGAGGATTTTGTCAGTTAACGGAAACACAGGGAATCCTATATATGATTGGTTCATTGGTCGTGAATTAAATCCAAGATTAAGTACTTGGGACATTAAATTGTTTTGTGAATTAAGACCAGGGATGTTATTATGGTTAGTGATAAACTTATCTTGTGTACATCAGCAATATCACCAGTTGGGGAAAGTAACTGACTCGTTAGTATTAGTCAATTTATTACAAGCATTTTATATATTTGATGGGGTATTAAATGAAAATGGGTTACTTACTATGATTGATATAACCACTGATGGATTTGGATTTATGTTAAGTTTTGGAGATTTGGCTTGGGTCCCATGGGCATATTCTTTACAATCTAGATATTTGACTTGTCCTGGGAATGAAATTGAATTAGGTTGGACTAATTTGTCGTTGATAATCTTGGTTAAAGTTGTTGGATTCTATATTTTCCGAAGTGCAAACAAGCAAAAATCAGATTTTAGACTGGGTAAATTAAATCATTTGAAATCTATACCAACTTCAACTGGGTCTAAATTACTTATTGATGGTTGGTGGGGGTTGTCCCAACATATAAATTATTTTGGTGATTGGTTAATTGGATGGTCTTGGTGTTTACCTACCGGGTTTCAAACTCCATTAACTTACTTTTATGTGATTTATTTTGGGACATTATTGTTACATAGACAAATTAGAGATGAAGCAAAATGTAGAGGTAAATATGGTAAGGATTGGGACAAGTATGAGAAGTTGGTTCCGTATAAAATCATTCCTTATATTTATTAGATAAGGTATATATATATAGAAAAGTCTATTCATTCTTTTTATCATAATCAACTTGTTTTTCAAAAGAAGAGTAAGTAACTTCTAATGAATTTAACCAAGATATACCGGTGTATAAAATGCTCAACAAGAAAAATGATACAATTATACCTGACCAAATTCCTGGTGTAAAGAATTGATAATTTGTAAACAAGCCAGCGTTTTTACCTGTATCATTACTAGCTCTGGTTTCTTTGATTTGAGATTTGAAGATAGT
The DNA here is from genome assembly GCA_003676035.1 of Spathaspora sp. JA1. Lineage (NCBI taxonomy): Eukaryota > Fungi > Ascomycota > Pichiomycetes > Serinales > Debaryomycetaceae > Spathaspora > Spathaspora sp. JA1. Next base: position 65,061 of record NSGQ01000051.1, on the reverse strand, counting down.
AACAGTCTCATCATCTTCAACTAAGGCTTCAGCTTCTCTGAAATCAGCCTCTATTTCTTGTTCAAAGTTTGCCCCATCTCTCTTTTCAAACTCATCTTGAACAACTTGTTGAACTTTGTTGTTTTCGGTAAAAGTGGGTACCCCTTGAACAATAACATTATCATGGTTTAAAAATTCATCAATTGAGTGAGCAACACCATCAGCCACATCAACCACAACAATATTTGCCTCTTTATTATTATTATCACCTACAACACACCCAGAATCAATTGGTAAAGAAACATCATCAATTGAGGTATAATGAACGTGATTCAAAAGTAATCCATCTTTCACTTCACCACGTTTCAATTGAGACACACGATAAATATACAATTGTTTATCACTAGAGCATAATTGTTGAGTATATTGTAAAACTAATTGGGAAAGGTCATTGGATTCAGTTATGTATTTATGAGGAACTTGTAAATTCGAAGATGAGTAGAACAAAGCAGTGTCTGAGAACGCAGTTGCTAAGGACAACACTGACGCAATTAAACTTAATGATTGAACCTTCATTTTTAGTTGTTAAACAAGCACCTGGTAAGATGGTTGGTTGTCTAATTTCAAATTTACTAGGAGCCTAAAATTTTCCCCTGGACAGTGTGTTTGGGGAGTAATATGCAGGAGGGAAATTTTGGTTGTGAAATTTTACACAGTAAAATTGCTAATTAAGTGACAATGTGAATGCAGACTACTTCTATATTATCAACTTATCTATATACTTTTCTGATTACTTCCTTAATCCTTGAATTCTTATTAGCATTCTACTTATAGATTGTTGGTAAATCTCAGAAAAACATACCACGTGACCGCTAGTAAAGTAAAAATACACCCATTGAAAAAATATGAACTGTACGTATAAAATCCCAAGGACAAAGAAAACCAAGCAATACCATTGTGCTAAACTATCTTTATATCATCTAATTCCAATCCAAGAGAATAAAAGAAAATACAATGCCAGCTCCTGAAATCCCAAAGTAAGTATCGAACAACTCCAAACCTTACAATTGATGTATATTCATATACTAACATAATATTTTCCAGATCAGTTATTCAAAAATTGATATTCTTCACCGCTGCAATGATAATAATGCCAGTGCTTACATTTTTTGTTTGTCAATATTTATTTAATCATAATGCAATTATAAGCGGAGGGATTTCTGCACTAGTTGCAAATATCGTATTAATTGGCTATGTAATTGTTGCATTTACTGAAGATACCTCAAAATTAGAAGAAGAATCAAAGAAGGAAATATAGTGAGTGCGTATATATTTGTGTTTTGTAAATATATTAATAATAATTCGTAATTTTATGAGTCGAGTGTGTGTAGAAAAAAAGGATGGTAAACCAATTGTATGTTGAATGGTTAATATTTAAATATAGTAAACAACTACTTGATATTTGAGTAGTGAGAGAAAAAAATTAGCCACCAACACATAAACTTATGGACTAACTGTATTAATAAACTTCTGAGCAGATACAAGAAAGGCAGAGAAAAAAGAAAACAGGTCAAAACTATATAGCATTCGTGTCTGCATCAATATGGTCCATCAATTATCGTTAGTATCTTCAATACCTCATAATAACTACCTTCAAACAGTATCAACCTTACAAGCCCTTACTGGTCTTGTATCACCCCAACCAATTTCAACATACACATTAATCACCAAACCATCATCAATATTCAAACCAAAATTTGAACCAGGTAAAGTAAATCAAATTGAACAATATTATATGAAATGTATTACCAATTGGCGTGATGATACAATTGATATCAGTAAACCAATATTGAAAGATGGTGATACAATTAGTGCCAGACGGTTATTTAGACCTGATGATCATACTGAACGGGTATGGACTTTACAAATTTCTGATATCCCCATTGCTGGGAAGAATCAGGGATGTTGTCAACAAACAATATATGAAAGTACTTTAGTTCATACTCATACTAGAATTGATATAAAATTAGAAGATGAAGTAGTAGTAGTGAAGAAAGATGCCCAAGATGATTTTGAAGATTTTATTGAAATAGATCCACCCGAAGAAGAAGACAAGGAAAAACAACAAACAAACGAAGCTGAATCGAAAAAGAAGCAAGAGGAAGCCGTTGCTGAACAACGTCGAGGCTCATTCTTGGTTTTCTTACAAGATTTAGGATATGAAGTTATAAATCAATTTTGGATTAAAGGGATCCGGTTCTTTCATGGTGATATAATAATTGAAATTTATAAAGTAATAATTCGAGATGATACCACAGTACATAATAGTACTGAAGAGCGTATAAAGCTTAAATTATTGGATGAATCAAACACATTCCAAATTAAAGTATACATGAATATCACCAAGTCAACTGATGTTGAACAAATAAATCATGGTACAAAAGAGTTAATTAAATTACAAGAGTTTTTAAAAAATTTATTTATATTGGAAATCCCCGATAGAATATTTATGGATTCAAGAGTAGCTCTAACTAAATAGACTTCTTTGTTTTAATAGTGAAAAATGTATCATTTCTAGGATTAATTTCAGATATTGGAAATCCTTCAGTTTCACCCTTTTCAGGATTAACTTGCTGAGGAAGGTTTTTAATTTGGTGTAACAAAGACTCTAATGTCACTGGTGTATCTGGCTTATGATCTGAGGCAATTAATCTAAATATACTATCATTACTACTTTCTTTCTCTTGGTTCATTTCATTGTCATTATATAAATGCCCAATAAAAATCATTTGTAGTTTTAATGCATTGATTAATTGTTGTTCTGTTTCACTGGTTATATCCAGTTTCAAACCTGATAATGTCAACATCTTTCGTATCACATTAGAATCTATGGTTATTTGATTTATACTATCTTGATTGGGTTTCATTAGCTGTTTAACTGACCATGTTGGTTTCGATAAAAATTGATCAATTTGTTCCTTGGAAGTAAGATATGTTGATTTGTTAGTCAGATATCGCCTTATGCTAAGTCGAAGTATATGTTTGCACATCATAATGACCTCCCCTTAAATGCTAGCTATATAATAGGTTGATATGTAGTCCGATCAAACTGTACAAGAAATATTGCGAGGGTAATGTACAGGATTTACAGCACCGAAAATTTTCACCTAAAGTCCTTGGGTGTATTATAGATTGACTTTCAGAGCAAACAAAACAAAAAATAGGGTGGGTTTTAGAGAACTTCAATTTGTAAAGGAATAAAGTATATGACGCCGGCTGGAATTTGGCGTGGTAAATGGCTACCTTAAGTTTTAGATCGAAGTGATCGATTAGCTCTGTGAGAATGTTGTTTTATCTTATCTATTATACAATCGATTTAAGTTTACTACTACTTTACTTAGTTCTTTTTGTTTAATTCACTAATAATCTTCTTCTTCTTCTTGGTCAATTCCTTTTGTCTAGTTTCTTTCTTTTCAATACCATGTTGCATCTTCTTGTACAACTTACGTTGTTTATTAGTCATCATAATCTTCTTCAATTCCTTTTCTTCTTCTTCTTCAGTAGGTTGTTGTTTCTTCTTAGAAGCCTTCTTACTAGTAGCATCTTCCTTAATTTCAGAGAATTTAACACCACTTGCTTCTAATTCTAATTCCTTTTGAGCCTTGATATCTTCATCTTCTTCCTCCTCTTCTTCGTCTACTTCAACTTCTTCTTCACCTTCAACTTCTTCATCTTCCTCCTCTTCTTCAGCTTCTTCACCTTCCTTGGATTCAGCTAATGGATCATATCCACCTGCATCACCCCATGGTGATAAATGTGGAGGTAATGTTTCACCAGGAGCATATGCACTGACAGGCAACAATTCACTCTTATTTATACAATCGAAAATCCATTGAGGTTGAATATATGTTCTACCAGCAACCTTTTGTAATATCTTTGGACGATCAATAATTTGATGAGTAATATTAGATAAATCTAATTTAGCATATGCATTTGGATTAGATAATTTTAATTCATCCATTGTAATTTCAGATATAACTTTACCACCACATGATAAAATACAAAATTCTAAAATGTCCAAGGAAACTTCACGACCAATAAAGAATATGAAATTTGAAAATAATGTTGATGCTGAAGTTGCAAATTTTGAAGGTTGGGATAATAAATCCCCGGTGGTTTTATTAGTAGCTTGGAATTCATCAAGTTGAACTTCTTCAACATTAGCTTCTTCTTCTCCCTCTTGTTCTTCAACTTCTTCTTGATCTGCTTCAATAGCTTTATTGATCTCAGCTTGACTTAATTCCTTACCTTCTTCTTCTGATTGTTCTTCTTGTTTCTTTTCAGGCAATAAAGCTTCTCCCTTAGCTTGTAAAACATATGAAGATAACCCACCAACTCCATTTAATTTATCAATAGTAGGAGGATAAATCAAATTAGCATCATTATATAATCTATACAACACAAAATGAACCAAAGTAGAATAAAATTCTAAAAATGTCAACATAATTCTAAAATCAACATCATTTGGAATATTAGTTGGGAATTTATATGGAATTAACCATCTAATTTCTTGACCTTTAACATTAGCTTGATAATAAACCCCCTTAATAGAAACAAACACTTTGGTCATTAATCTTTCCTTAGCAACATATGCTAACCATTGTTTACATAATTTTTCAGCTTCATGTGTAACTTTAGTACTTACTCTATCAGTAGCTGGCATATTAGCAAACAAAAATAACATATTTAAAGGATCATCCAAATCACGTAAAGCATCCAAGAAACTAGGATATCTTTCTTTAATAATTTGGTTCAATTTATATTTAGGACGATTTTCTTCTAACTTCACAGCATCGTTAACTTCACCACGACCTAAAGCTCGTTGTAACTTCTTAGCAAAGGTCTTGTGTTCTCTAAACTTCATCAAAACAGGTTCATGTAAAAGATATTGAATATCTTTAGCATAATAGAAAGTAACTGGGGCAGTTGATCCTTTGTTTGCCCGTTTCTTACTTCTAGGTTCACGAGGGTAAATCCCTTTGAATATACAAAGTCGACGGAAATCAGCAAGGGAGACTTGCAACTTACGTACTGCTTGAGTACGTGTAATGAAGTTCTTGGCACTTCCGGTTGTTCCTCTCTTCTTTATTCTACCCATGGTTTAAAATGTTCTTGATAAGATTAATACTAGTATTTCAATTTTTTTAGCAATTTTTTTTTCAAGAAAAAGGGCATCTTAGGATGCGATGCGATCAAAAGAGGCTACCAAATGTGAACACATGGTAGCATAATTGGATCTTGCTATGTGATTATACTTATCCTAAAGATATAGGGTAATTACAACATTTACTTCTTTCTTTTCTTTTAATTTTATATTAGATTATTAATTGATAATTTATATATACACTGAGAACTTGATAAGTGAAACTACTCAATTAAATACTTTTCTGATCCCTGATATCAATTTCTGAATCACCTTTACTAGAATCATAAAGAACAATTCCATTTTCTCTTGCATTCTGTCTTTCTTCCCTCTTATAAAACCAGAGCACAACTATAGTCCAAATAGCCAAGGAAAAACCACAAGCGGCAGTAAACGAATACCCCTTTAAGAATCTAGGTGCTTCTACAGTAGGCCAAACCAATATGGAAGTCCATGCTGTAGTCAGTTGAGCCAACATATTCATCATCACAAGAACAACTTGACGTTCTCTGATATCCTTTCTACAAATATCACCCTGCCATGAATAAAGCACTGGGGCCATGGCCCATCCGAAATATTGTAAACAAAATGCAAACCATTTACCACCTTCAGGAATATTCCACACTGCAAGAATAACATTACCTAAAACGTTAAATACCTGGGAGAAAACAATAGCTCCTGAACGTGTATTGAAAAAATCAGCAATTGAACAAGTTATTACAAGCCAAATCAACCCAAGAGCTGGGGTTAATGCAGTATATTCTTGTAATCTTCCCGGATCGAATCTTGGGGATCCATCTGAATTTGTTAATGTTTTCAACCAAAGAGCATAAGCACCCGAAGCACCATTTGAACTATTCCAACAGAAGACATTCCAAAGAACAAGAACGTAAAAATGCCATGATGTGAAGATAGCCTTCCAAATATTAATATCAAAGAAATGTTTAACTGAATTTTCACGTGGTTTTGCATCTTTTTGATCCTTGAGCATTCTTCTTCTAGCAATTCTAATATCATCATCAGAAAGGAAAATACTATAACAATCTTGAGGGGTTCCTGGAATCATATAATATCCAAGAATACCCACTATAACCGATATAACACCATCAATAATGAAAATCCATTGCCATGGTTCATGACCGGCAATACCTCCCATATTTCTAGCAATTGCCCCTGATAATAACCCGGAGGTTAAGACCCCAAGATATTGTCCTAAATAATAGAACCCTGCTCTTCTAGAGATTTCAGATGTACTTCCCTTAAACCAAGATGCAAATAACGAATGATATGCTAAATATGCTGGGGCTTCAAATGAACCAATAAGAAATCTGAGTGCTTTTAAAGTTGCCACGTTTTCCAGCTTATATAAACAAACAGTAACAATTGACCAACAAATATCCAAAGTAGGTAAAACGTAATTCATTGGAACAGCATATAAAACATACATGAATGGGATTTGGAAAATAATATGACCAACAATAAACATAACTTGGGTATCAACAAAATCATTTCCCTGCATGTTAATAGATTCTTTTAATCCTCCAACATAGGCATTAACGATATTTGTCTGATCTAAATATTTAACCCAGTATGCCATTAATGAATATAAAGTTAATAACAAATCAATCTTGAGAATGACTCGACGTTCTTCAGGAGTATCATCATCATGAAACCATTTATACCATTTACGTTTAGATTTCGTATCTTTATTAACACGATATTCATATTCATCAAAGAATTTCCACCAAGGACGATCTTTTTCATCACGATATTCTAATACTGTTGATTCCTTAACTTCAATCTCAACGATATTGCTTTTGGAATTGGATTTTTCATCAAATGATGATTCTTCTACTTCTTGTTCTGGTATGATGAAGTTACCATTTTCATCTTCATCGACAATTCTTCTTTTTGGGAAAATCCCCCATTTTAACCTACTTTTCAAAGTAGCAGCGTAAGACATTTAGTTATTTCACACTGTTTGAAAACTTAAGGTCTTCATATAGGAATTTATGTGTCTATTTATATTCTAGATAGTTTTCTTAATTTTGCATCAAAAGTATTTTTTTGCAGTATTCTTCTGGATCTACTGTGGCTCGCGGTCGTTATCTGAAAGCCACCTTTAGGCGAAAGTTAAAAGCTTCGGCCCGGGCACTAAACAAATCACCCATTAATCCAGACCAGTTTAATTTTCAAATAGCAGTTAAGAAAAGTCAAGGCGTCTGAAATTATAACTGGAGGAATTTATAACAGAAAAGAGAATCTGTGGCTCTGAACTTACAAGGACTTGATTTGACTTGGCAAGGCGAACCGGGGTGTTAGAACGAACAAACGACAATTAGTATGTCGATTGAACTGGTCTTCGATTTTAGATAGTTGTTCGATTTAGCCATGCCAATAATTATACTTTTTGTCTGTGTGGGAAAACTATAGTTTCATGTGAAAATATGTCAAACTTACTAGTTGTTTTGATAGAGTATCGCCTCGGGAATTCCTCATAGCTTATGTTTGATCATTCGCAACAAGATTTCTCGTGATTGAACGTGATTTAATGAAATTATGTGCCAAGTGGTATAAACTATATCAATCTAGTTTTTCAATATCAAAAAAAAAGTCTTGGCTGAAAAACAATAAAGTTGGGGGGAGTTCAAGAACAAACGGTTTGGAGAAAAACTGTGGATGTGGGACTTATTATCTTGGCAAGCAATCTTATTTACAATGGCAGGATTCATTGGGCTCATATGGCATATTTGCTATTTGTAACGGAAATTCCTAGTACGACTTTTAATTACTTCGGCATGTGTCCTCTACCGATGTTTACAGTATCATCGAATTAACCCAATCAAGGGGAATTTCACAACTTGTAATATCTATTCAATTATAAACTTTAACTAGCTCCAGCTACCACAGCTATATATTCCTGCTTTAATAAATAAGTAATAATCCACATTTCAGTGAATCTACATTTATATGACAAAACTAAACTAGCCCCACATAGTTTCTCAACAGGCACATAAAACAACTCGGGAAATATTCTTGCAATTTCAAAACTAACAAATTCAACATTGGTAAAAGGGAATTTCAGTAATGAAGACAATCTCGTGTTTGTGTACAAATGTTTTGCTGTTGATCGTACTGCTTCTATTAAATCAGAATAGATCATGAGATGCAGTTGTTGATGAGGATCAAGATTAAGGATATGCATGATTTGTTCTTGACTTAGGATTATTGATGTCATGATTGTGAATTTTGTTAGTTTGCATAGACTAACTGTACTAAACGCAGGTATGTCTTGATTATAGAATTTGGAAATAAGATGGGAAGTCGCTTTATTGCGACGGTTTAGCTTATCTAAGAATGGATCGTGATAGCTCATTTGGATTTTGGAAAGGACTAGTTTAGTAAAGGGACTGGAGTAGTTAGTTACGAGAAATATATCTCTTACGCCAGATTCGTTATGCGAAATTCATGATCCAGTTCACAACCAGGGAAGCATATATAAAAGAGTAGATTTTTCTGTTGTTTTCTTTTTCTGATATTTCCAGATTGCAAACCATTTTTGATCTTTTTTCGCAACTTCACTATACAACACGCGCATTCCGAACAAACAGATCTATATACAAATTACGAATAATGCCATCCATCCAGTCCAACTGGGAATTACCTACGATCCATGATACATGGATAACCAAGAACCTATACAAAGCCGTGGTCTCACCATCTGAGCTCACTTCCAAATATGCCAAAAATAATTTCAATCGAATATTTGATAAATATGCCCCGGGTCGAACAGTTGAACCTAACAAATTAGTCCATGCTTGTTCAGCCATTAACTTGAAGTTAGCTGTTAAACATGAATTACAGATACTGCGAATAAGTTATGACAAGTATAGGCTTTCTGCTGGGTCTACCAATGAATATGAAGGTGGATGCGGGGAGGTTGTTGAAATGAGTACGGTGTTTATTAATGAAGGTGATTTTGTAGATTTCCCTCTGACGTTAGCTAGTCAGTTACCCAGGGAGAGCGAGCAGCTAGAAGATTATCACCTGGTTACGCTAGAACAGTTTGAGAAGGGAATTTATAATATCGTGAACAATGGAGGAGATACACGTTTAACATATAGCCAATTAAATAGTTTATAAGTAATACACAACGTGGGTTATTTTTTTAGGGGGTTGTTGGGGGGTTTGACCTCGTTAAATACGATCTTGCCAATATCGGCGCACAAAAAAAAACAGAAATTTTTTGAAAATTCTCTTCGTGATATAATCGAACCAGTTCATTATCCACCTCAACCATGTCGTTTCAAGATGTGCTTCATAGAGGAGATGACTTTCTTAACGAGTATCCTCGTCGGTCTAAACTTTGGAATTACATGTCACATGCCACTTGTTTGTTTATGATTGTCAACTCCAAGATTCTTTTAAATGTTCTTTATAAACCTCATCTCCACAATATTGAAAAACTTGATAATGCCCTTGATAAAGCACGGAAGGAAAACCGGTCATTGCTTACGATAATGAACCATATGTCTGTCGTGGACGACCCTACATTCTATGCATCCTTACCATTTCGGTATCATTTTGATATCGATACTATTAGATGGGGATTTGGGGCCCATAATGTATGTTTTTCCACCATGTTTCAATCGTGGTTCTTCAATTTAGGGAAAATTCTCGGAACTAAAAGGTTTGGAGAAGGACCATTCCAAGGGTCAGTTGATGCTGCCATTAGAATCTTGAGTCCCGATGATACTCTTGATCTCGAATATACTCCACAATGTCTCGATGTAGCAAAGCCAAATATTTTACAAACTGTGAATAACCATATTCTGGAAAACAAACAAATGGTTAAATTTGTTAAACCAAGTCCTGAATCCACCAACGTACTCATGTCCAAATCTCCATTCATTCGTACTAAAACATCGTGGTTCCACGTGTTCCCCGAGGGGTTTGTCATGCAATTACAAGAACCGTATAATAATTCCATGAGATATTTTAAATGGGGTGTAGCCAGATTAATTCTTGAACCAACCAGGGCTCCAGTGGTTGTACCTATTTTCTCATTTGGATTTGAAAAAATCGCCCCTGAAGATGCTCCTGAACAAGGAATTTCTCGTTGGTTGCCTGCAAATTTAGGGGCTGAAGTTCATGTATGTATTGGTGATGTAATTCCTGATGAAAAAATTGAATTTTTCAGACAACAATGGAGACAGTTGGTGACGAAATACATTGATCCAGCTAAACCCAACGATCTTTCTCAAGAATTGCGAGACGGTCAAGAAGTACGCGATTTGAGGTCAAATGTAGCGGCATATTTAAGACAAGAAGTGTTGAATATAAGAGAAGGATTGGGGATATTTAAACCTGAAGATAGTCGATTTAAAGATCCCAAATTTTGGAAAGAGTTTACGTCAACTGAAGGGTTATTAGATCCTAATATCCAGTTTATAGGTAAGAATTGGGCTATTAGAAGGTTCCAAAGTCTGTTGCCTGAATATGACGGTAGTGCTAAACCAGGCGGGCTTGAATAGTTGTAACCTTTTATGTATATAGTCTTAGAGTAGCTTGTAGATAGAGAGAAGAAAAAAGAAGCAAAAATTTTTTTTATACGAGTTACACCGAGATATCGTAGATGCTCTGAATAGCAAACAGATGAAGGGGGTCAGCACAGCTATACGATCGGTTCGCTCAGAATCGGCGTCAATTCGTGCCAAATCGACACTTACCAAAGTAAAATCAGGATTCCGTTCAAAATACTTTGCTCCAGCACCAACAAAGCCAGTCAAGAAATTTTCCAAATATTCAAATGCAATCAATAAATGTATAACTAATCCCAAACTTCCTGAACGAGTGAAAATTTCTCAGTTAACTACTCAGATATCCAACCTTTTAACTGAACCCGAGATTGACGAGGAAGCACTTGATATTTTTGACGTTGCGTTGGGACAAATGGAATTGATCAAACGTGGTGGTAAAAGTTCTACACTTTCATTTGAAATAGCAGTAGCTGTATTTGAACGATGTACCGATGTTATTTTACACGAGAGCAGATCAAATAATCATCGTCCCGCTATACCGAAATTTATATCAAGACTTGTTACGGTGTTGATGAATAGTGCAAACACATTACCTACATCTATCTTGGTACGACTTGTTGACCTTGGTTCCAAGATTGATAATTTTAAATTGGCATGGCAGAGTTTGGTGTACAGTTTAGGTGAGAATATTCCTGAAGATTTAAGTTGTGCTATGCTTGATTATTATTCAGATCGGAATTTGCCGTTATTAGAACCCATTGAAGAGATTGTTTTACTTGGAGAACATAGACCTATATTATTAAACGACGGGGTTATTGATCGGGTAAACTTGTACATAGAATCGTTATTTAAGGAAACTGCACCCGTCACCCATTGTTATGAAGATTTAGAGTATCATATGGATAGGATCCAATGTATGGTGAACAATTTATCGAGGGTTTTACAATTGGATGAGATATCTGTTGAATCTAATGTTCGAGTATTGAAGTTATTAAGTGAATTGGCGAGTGTGAATGAGCTGGAACAAAGTAATATTCAAATAGACAGAATTTTTACGTACTTGAATGAGGAGGAGCAGTTTGATAAGGTCAACCAAATGATTTTCCATGAATCTGATGAATCATTGGTGGAACTGCTATTGTTTAATTCGTGGTCTACAGTATCACGTCAAGGGTTAGCCCAATCTGTTACAAATTTTGTATTGGAAAACCCTATAAAATTTTCACCAATATTACGATTTCAAGCTCAAGTATATAACCAATTATCCGAATCACAAGATACCGACGAAATAATTAAACTACTTGACTTATTTGAAGAAGATCTAGACTTTACTGAATGTTATACTAGAATAATCCAAGCCAGTACTGCCCTCGTGACATTTTCACCCGAATTTATCCAATCACTTACCGATCATTTCCAGTCAAATTATCACATCCAACCACTGATAGACTCTTTTAAATATAGAATAGATCGAGCCATAAAGGATAAAGATCACGTAGCCGCAGTGAACATCTTTGAAGACTCGCTAGAAACATCTTCATGGACTCAATACGTATCCGACCCGACAATTTTCAAGACTTTGAATGATTTAATTATCCTTCTTTGTTCAGAAATTCAGGACATTTATATGATTTTCCCCATCTTCCAGAAAATTAAAGCCCAACTTCAAACACAAGCCAATATAGATGCTATTAATAGCATGGTTAACAAAATGATCCAGGCCGATTTAATTGGTGATGCCCTAGAATTAATTACTCGAGAATTACCCAAAATTAATAAAGTTTCACCAAAGAGAATACCGCTTGATCAACCATATACTTATAAATATCGACATTTATTCAATGCCTTTCATAATTATGTAATTACCACCAACACCGATGGCAGGTCACTTGATATGAATTGGCATATTTATATTCGTCTTCATGATTACTTTTATATTCCATATGAGTGTATTCTACCCACAATGAAGTTCTTTTGTGAACAAGATCGACATAATGCTGCCTTGGTGATTTTCAGAAAGACTAATGAATTATATAAACAATTTCAACATTTACCACCCCTGCCGGAAATGTACCAGTATTTATTTAGTCAATTTGGTGATAAACTATACGAAAAGGGTGTGCATGAACTTCACGAGTGTCTTAAAATGGATACCGGGTTAGTTAATCCTCATGATAATGCATTAGACAACAGTATACTTAACGCATATGCAAACCTTCAAGACACAGATCGTTGTCGGAGATTATTTCTTTCAATGAGCACAAGACCTAAGGAATTAGGAGGAGTCAATGAAGAATCGGCCGTGATTATGATCAAGGCATATACATACAGTGATTTGAGTTATGTTGAACCATTTTTCAATAATTTATCCTCATTTGGGATTTTACCGAATAAGGAGATATTTAAACAATATTTGATTGCGTTTGTATACCATGGTCGAGCAGATTTGGCTATACAACAAGCAGATTCAATCAGCGATTATGATTTGGAAGTGGATGGGGATATGTTGGTTGGGATGTATAATTATTGTGTTGGTAAACAAGGTCAGAAATTGATTGAAGAATGGGCCATCAAGGAACATCCGAAAGTGTGGGACAAGGTGAAACTGTTGTGTGTTGAGAGTGATGGGTATGAACGGGAGATGGTTGAAGGGATGGCTAATGCTGGACAAATTGAGAATTAACTTGTATATAGTGTACTACGTAGTTTAGACTACCCAATATGAGCTTACCAAGTAAACAAGATCCTGGACTGTACTTTTTATCTACTCTCTCTAGATATACAAGATAACTTTACTTACTATTATTAGTCTATTTACTTACATAGCGCTTCACTCACGGTGACACTCCTCGGGTACTATTAACTTTACTGGCAAACCTCAAAGAGTTAATAGTTTCATTAACTTCCTTCTCTCCCAGTCCCACACAAACAAACATCAAAGTCTTACTTCCTAAACTATGTTTTAACAAATATGTCAATTTTGAATTTCGATAAGGAACATGCAAATCACCTTGACGTAATGCATGAATGACATCACCTAAATTAGACAAGGATTTATTTATAGCCTGAGTTTCTCGTAATCTATCCCCCTCGGCTTTTGAAACTGCCAATCTTTCTGACCCGGCTAAATCTATTAAATTGAGCGTTCCTGTAGTTTGGGTATTGGTTAGTCGGTTATATCCTGTGATTGATAACATGAATATCGAATGGGACCGTGAAGATCGTTCATTGGCTTTGGTGGATGCTGTTGAACGTCTAGTGTTTGCTTGCTTTAGTAAGTCAATTGCTTGGTCGTATGATTGGATAGTGACTGTCGTTGCATTGGTAACTTTGGTAGTTTGTGTAGCGTCATCATGTTTAATTTCATGCTTGAGATTACCATCCTCTGGCGCTAATAAGTCTATAATTGTATCATTATAAATCTCGAGGAATTGTCCAGTAATGGTATATTCCCAGCCATGAGTTTGCAATTCTTGAACATCCTGAAAGATTTTGGTAATACTCAACGGAATCATTCCATCACTGTTATGAGACATGGTATATGTTTTCCCGGAACCAGTTTGACCATAAGCGAACACACAAACTTTACTTCCATCTAGGGAACTTTGAATCAATTGAGATATTTCTTCAAAAATCGTGTTGTTGGAAGCATCTTTCGCAAACACCTTATCAAACAGAAATCGAAGAACTTGATTATCCATTGGTTTCACAATTCTAATTTCCTGTTTTGCATCTTCATCAAGCTCATCATCGGGCACAGTTATGTTCGTGGTGGGTGTTTGACCAGGGAGGATTGGTCGGATACGACAAAACACCCGGATGTTACCCTTGAGGTCTTGAAGTCTAGCATGTAATTTACGTCGTAATTGATCGTCATCTTGTAATTTTTGGTTTATTTGAGTTATTTCAGATTGGGTTTTAGCCAGTGATTCAGATCGAGTTTTGGATTTTTCATGTAATTGGGTTCTTTTTGTAGTGTGTGATTGTATTTTATTGGTAATGTTGGCTAATTCAGGCTGTTTGGATTGGTACTTGACTTGAAGTTGTTCAAGAATTGAACTGTATCGAGTTTTTTGTGATACAAGTTCTTGTATTTTAGTGTTGTTAGTAAATATTTCTTGTTCCATTTGCGTGATTTCCTGGACAACTGCTTCTCTATCTTGATTATTTTTAGTGATTTCCAGTTCAATCTCCTGGGTCAATTCTTGATGTCTTACTTGAACCGCTTGTTTCATTTCCTCAACCTTTGTTTCAAACTTCTTATCAATACTACTAATCTCACCCTTCAACACTTCAATCTTCAGTTCAAGCGCGGCAATCTCCTTCTCATACTGTCTCGTACGAGTCTCCAAGATTTTCTCAACTTCATCACTAATCTCCTCCTTCTTGGCATTAACTCTAACATCATGATCCAATCTCATTTTCAGATATTCAAATTTAAACCGTTGAGCAATCTCATCCAAACTTGCCTGTTCGTAACTTTTCAATTCCTCAATTTGACCAGTTAATTCCTTGACTATTCTTTTCAATTCATGATATTGTTGTTCGATTTCATAATTTGAAAACGTCATGTTTTCAATCTGGGTCTTAAGTGTAGATACATTTGTCCTAAGCGTGGTTAATTCTGATGATTTGTCGGAGACTAGACTAGACCAATTGGTGTTGTTACTAGGTGGTTTACGCTTCGTGGGTGTCATTTCGGTTTGGGAATCCTTGCGTTTAAGTCGAGCAAGGGAATTAGCGACTTGGGATTGTGGTTTCATTATGTTGATTGTGTTTGTTTTGAGTTTGTTTGGGAAATGTAAACAATGTGAAAAATGTGTTAGTATTGGGAGTAACGGCGTCCAAAGTAGTTCGGTATTCGATTCAAGTCGTATATACAAGGGTACTATCAGTTTAAGAAAGGAAAAGTCGGAAATAGGTGTAATACCCGGTGTTGAAAGGACGTGTATTGTTGTTGTTGATATGTCGCACAGTTTATCAAAATGAATGTCGCGCGACTGCCCTGTTTCGCAGCGTTTAAATATTTTTTGTTCTACAATTTGATCTCATCTCATAACTACTCCACCAAGAACAATGGGTAAACCAGCATTAAAGAAACAAAAAGTAGAACAAGCCAAGATAGAGGATGAAACTGCCAGTCTTTCCGATATTGAACTGTCTGGTTTGGAATCAGGCGATGAAGTTGACGTAGCTGATGTTAGCTCATCTGAAAGTGAACCAGAAGAGTCCGAGTCAGAGCAAGAAAATTCAGAATCAGAATCAGACGACTTTCCCAAACGGAAAAAGAAGAAACAAACAGATGATGGATCCAACGAATTCGCACTGGCCTTTTCTGCCATTGTTAGTTCTAAATTAAAAGCTCATTCTCGTTCCGAACCAATATTAGCCCGTAGTAAAACCACCTTGAAAAAATTAGAACTGGAAAAATTAGAATCCAAGGCAAAACGAGCATTACTTGCTGAAAAACATCAATTACATGATCGTCATCGAGTCAAGAGACTTCTTCCAACTGATCCAGAATCAGTGCGAGAAGTTCTTGATAAGGAAAAGAAGTTGAAAAAGACGGCTCAACGTGGTGTAGTTAAATTATTTAATGCGGTTTTATCAAGTCAAATTAGAACCGATCAGGAAATAAGTAAAGAAAAAGTAGGTCAAGTAAGGAAACAAGAACTTGTGAATGAAATTTCAAAGGAAAAGTTTTTGGATTTGGTTCAAGCAGCCGGGGAATAATTAGTGTTGTAGTAGTTTGTGTAGCATAACATAGAAATTGTACAATATAATATAAATTGGGTAAATTTTTTTTTGCTAACATTTTTTTCTCGGTGTGGTTATAACCCATAATTGCCACTTAACACATTACCAACCATGGCTGTTGAAATTGAAATTAAAAAGGGGGACGAAGCAACCTCACAAAAGGATCACTTGACTGCCCTTAATCATTATACTCAAGCATTGAAATCTAATCCTCAGGCATTTATTGCGTTATTAAAGAGATCTTCATCATATCTTAAATTGAAAAATTTCGATAAGGCAAAAGAAGATATTTCCACGGCATTTACAATTGCTCAAGAACGAGGCAAACGGAATGATATCGGGTTGTGTTATTATAAATTGAGTTTGGTTTATTATGCTGAAAAGAAGTTTAAATTGGCTTTGGGACAAATGGAAAAGGCTAAGGAGTTTAACTGTGTGGAAAAAGGAGTGGAATTATGGTTGGATAAATTGAAGTATGAAGTGAAGACACATCCTGAAGAAGAGGAGTCGGAAGATGAAGAGGAAATAAGAGAAGAAGAGGAGGTTGATGGAGAAATTTACACTACTGCCGCTGCTACTGCCAGTGCTACTACTGCCCCACCTGTGCCAGACACTGCAAAATCTACCAATATCGACGTGATTAATAAACTCGCTCCCCTTAACATTAAAATCAGAGATGATTGGTATCAACTGAATGAAGAAGTTATCATCACAATCTATGCCAAGAATGTCCCATCTGATAAACTCCAAGTCAATTTCACTTCCAAATCCGTCTCAATTTCTTTCCCAAGTTCATCCAATTCCGAATACAATTATAATCTCGATCCATTATTTGCTGAAATCAATCCTGAAACATCAAGTTTTAAAGTTTATTCCACAAAACTTGAAATTTATTTAAAAAAGACCACACCTGATAAATGGCATGGTTTAGAAAGTCAAGCTCAGGAAGTTGAAGATAGTACCGAGTATCCATCAAGTTCCAAGAAAAAAGTTGATTGGAATAAATTTAAAGTGAATGAAGAAGATATTGATAAAGAAGATCCCCAAGGTTTCTTTGGGCAATTGTTTAAAGGGGTGGATGATGATACTAAACGGGCTATGATGAAGTCTTATATTCAAAGTAATGGTACTGTATTGACTACAAGTTGGGATGAAGCCAAGGATAAAGAATTTGAAACTTATCCACCTGATGGAATGGAAGCAAAAAAATGGGGAGCTTAACCATGTAGCTAAAGAAGAAAAGTTCAATGGTTATATAGCTTGTGTCTCTTAGTATCTCTATCTTGTTCTTAGTAATCAACAAATCTTAATTGGTGTCGTGCGTAATTTCCCCTGAAAAAAACGCAATTATTTGACTCACCCCCACCATGGTGGCAACCTATTCCTACTTTTTCGCCATACAACAAGGGTCCTGTCACTTTTTCACAATTCTCGCGTGTGTGTCCTTTTTATGCTTAGACAATTTATTCGTAAAATGCAAATTAAATCAATTCCTATGCGTTGGGGTCGTGGTGACAACTATGCTTACCTTATTATAGACACCCCTACCAAACATGCCTGGATAATTGATCCAGCTCAACCAGAAGACATTTCCAAGTATCTTGAAACCACCCCAGTTCAATTTGAACTCAAGGCAATCGTCAATACTCACCATCATTATGATCATTCTGATGGGAATTCCCATTTCCATAAATTACACCCTGATTTACCGGTTATTGCCGGTCGGGATTCCCCCTTGGTTACATATACTCCTGGTGATCGAGAAGTTATTGACCTTGGGGATAATTTACACATTACTGCGTTGTATACTCCCTGTCATACCCAAGATTCAATTTGTTATTATGTTGAAGATTCCCAAACTAAAGAAAAAGCGGTGTTTACTGGGGATACGTTGTTTATAAGTGGATGTGGTAGATTCTTTGAAGGGGTAGGTAAGGAAATGGATCATGCGTTGAATGGAGTATTGGCGAAATTGCCTAAAGAGACTCGCGTGTTTCCTGGTCATGAATATACTAAATCAAATGTGAAATTTTCTAAAACGGTTTTAAATAACGATGCTATAAAAGAGTTGGAGAAATTTGCTAATGAACATGAATTCACTACTGGTGAATTCACAATTGCTGATGAATTGAAATTTAATCCATTTATGATGTTGTCTGATAAACAAGTTCAATCCGCTACTGGGTTGACTAACCCAAGTGACGTAATTACTAAATTACGTGATTTGAAAAATAGTTTCTAGACACAGTTTGTTTTTATATTCTTACAAATTCAGGTTTATTTGTATCATCAACGTACAACTCCGGTTGCCACAACTCTATTAATTCTAAATCATATTCTGATTTCCCCTGAGCAAACTTTTCATATTCTTCAAAAATCCCACTTAGACACCAACCTTGTAACAACTTCCTCATTAGTCCCACAACCAACCCCGTCCTGTGTTTCCCCTTATTCAGATGAATCAACATGGGGAAATTCTCTCGATTAAGCATTAATTGAAGCGCAATAGTCAAACTCCTTATTGTTTGTTCATGTTCTTCTCGTTTATTAAAAGGTTCCAGCAGGGATTCAACTAATAAATTATGAAATTTAATATCGGTGGTATCTAACCAATCAAGGTAATTCTGCATGATTTCACCCGTGCCGTGTTTATCCTTTTTCTTGGTGTCTTTACCATGTCCTAAATCTCCTAAATAAATTATAGTTTTTAATTTCAAGGTGTTTAGAAATGGGTAGTTTATAGGCATGGGGAATCCTGATCGATATATTGTATCTTCAACAAGAGAAAAGTTTAACGGAGGTACAAGTACGGGTTTTATATCTTCATTTGTTCGTTTATTTACTGACATTGCAACAACTGACTACACAGCAAGGGTCTATAGTTCAATTTTCAAATTTTAAATTATCTATTCTCCCGATCTGTTAGTGTGGTCGATTATATGCAGGACATGTTGGATCTTTCGGCGAGATTTTGCAAACTTCAGCAGTGAAATACAAAAGGATATAGGAATATTGCTATTGGTTATAATGTATAACTTCACCTATACTAGAAATGAATAGCAATTCTTTCTCTGTATTAGGTAAGGTAGATATCTCCCAAACATTAAATATCTTCTAAGTGCGCTACCAACTAAGACAAGTAACTCCTTGACTACGCCAAGCTACTGAAAGAAGAGGGACGTTCAGCCTGAATCATGCATCTCCTAGCTTGGAATAGTAAGAAATCAAAAAGACATGAGATCAGTTTACATTGTAGATAGTATCTTACACTCGAGAGAGACATTTTAACATTCATCGTTCTTTGGTGTTTGCGGAACAACTAATTCATTCTGAAGGTTAAATTTAATAAAGCTAGGTTTCCTAGTTCGATATCGGATGCCTTACCATGCTACCTGCTAACCTTTGGGGTAATTTAACAGTAGGTATCATATTACTCACGTGAGCAAATCACAACATGTAAAACTTTTGTTGTCCCGGATCCTTCTCCGATATTTGCAGGTTACATTTTTTTTTTTTTGCCCTTACAACAAAAATTTTCAACCTTTGAAAAGAAGGGAAGATATCGATATATACACAGATCCTACCCAACACATCAAACACATCAAACATGTCCTGGTTATTTGGAAAATCAAGCAGTAGTCCAACTTCCGACGACACCCTCAAACAAACCCTTGGATTTGATCCTAAGGAAGTTTCCGACGTACATGCCATGATTCAATCACCTAATTTATATAGTGCTTCTCAACTTCACCCCCTTGCCGGATTAGACAAGGGAGTAGAATATCTTGATTTAGAAGACGAGAAACTTAATACGGTGGAAGGATCCCAGGGTGTTATCCCCTCGCGATCCTGGACTGATGATTTATGTTATGGAACTGGGGCGGTTTATTTATTAGGGCTTGGTATTGGAGGAGCCTATGGATTTCAAGAAGGTATCAAGAACATTCCTGCGAACTCCCCACCTAAATTGAAATTAAACACGGTGCTTAATCATATTACTAAACGAGGTCCATTCTTGGGAAATAGTGCTGGTGTGTTGGCTTTAACTTATAATTTAATTGATTCTACAATTGATGCCGTAAGAGATAGACATGATGAATATAATTCCGTGGCTGCCGGTGCTCTTGCCGGTGCATTGTTCAAGAGTAGTGCTGGGTTAAAACCTATGCTTTATTCTTCGGCCTTGATGGCATTAGGTGCTGGGGCATGGTGTGGTATAAAGAGAGCTTTTATAAGTGAAACTGAACCTCAAGCTTTAGTCTAATACTTGTATATATAACAGAATAGAAAACTTAAATGTAATACTGTACTACTCTATATGTCTATATGCTCACTTTAACCCTTTTGTTATCCGTTTTACTAATATGAACTGCGTCACTTACCCTTTTATCCTGTTTCTTGGCTGGGTTTAAACTTTTCAACATATGTTCTTCAGTCCAAATACTGAAAAATTGACTCATTGATTCACTTCGTTTCTTCATATGTTGATGATATTCTTCCAATGTAAAACTGCTGAATTTCTGTGCACTTCTATTGGTAATTTTATTCATTCTAACATCGTCATTGTCTTCAAGTATCTTATTAAGCACTATTTCCATATCTTCAAAACTTTTAGCATGACATGCTTGTTGATAATATTTTGATTTACCATGGATTATATTCGTAATTAAGAATTTACTCCCACTAAATGAATGATATTTCTTACATATTTCAAACACTTCCTTAACAACATATTTTTGTATTTGAGGGTCACGGGAGAACACGGACGGATTGGCTTCTGCTGCTTCAGCAATCATTATCCCAAGTTGATCGTTCTTTAACTCTCTTTGTAAACTAAATAAATCTTCAACTCCTTGGATATTCCCATTAATAATCACATTAACCCCCAAACCCTGAATAATTGGAATAAGTCTTGGTAAATAATTCCACACCGCATCTTGACGATTCCTCATTATTGGTGTGCGACAATGTATGGTTAAATTCAGAATACCCGTACGACATATCCTCTCCACCAACATCTTTGTCTCTTCATACTCTGGCAATAACCTAATTTTACAACTTATAGGTTTATTATTCGGCCTACCAACTTTCTCCACAAGTGCCTCCAATATCTCACACAACACATCAGGAGTTCTCAACAACGCCGCGCCCATACCAGCATGTATTGAAAAATGTTTAGGACACCCACAATTCAAATCAATACCATCAACATCTTCAATAACCTTGAGTGCAGCCTCCACGGCATACTTGGCATTACTTGACCCAAGTTGTAATATCAACTTACCTCGTTCTAAAGGGTGTGTCCTAAATGTCAAACTTTGATTCTTACCCTCGATATAATCTATGGTGCCAAGTGGTTGATTCACGGTTCGTACACAAGTTATTAATTTCCGATCAATTAATTCAGGAGTCCATACTAAATCACATCCATATTTCAATGCAGCTAATCGAATAGGAAGTTCTCCACTACGAACCATAGGCGCAAGACATATCTTACTTCCATAATTTATCATCTTTCCTTAACCTAGTTGCTAATTAGTACCATAGCTGCTTCCCATAATGTAAATTTTTCTTTTCTGGTATAATCTCGGTCATCGCATCACGTGCGCGATCAAGTCGGAATTGACAATTTTTTTTGGTTGCAAAGCAGTGTAGTCTGCCGAGAAATTGTATAACCTGTAAAGATAAACCGATTTTCTATGACACATGACTTAATAAACCGGGCAAATTTTTTAATATAATTTTGCTTAGCTTAAAAAGCAATAACATCCAGTTTTCTTAAATTAGACCTCGTGTGAGCTTGCTAATCTCCGATGCAGGTTTAGGCCATGATAAATAAATGATCACTCCATGCAAGTAGTGTATATCCCCACTTACCGATTCCAGAACCTGGGGGGCCGAGAAAATTTCATTATCCACAAGGTAACTAAGTGGTGTACACCGGAAATGCACGCCAAAACTATAACAATTGGAAAAAAAAAAAGAAAAAGAAATTAAGAGAACCCACGACGAAACAATAAGAAAGTTTAAACCTTGAACCTTAGATCGTTGTCGTATACTACTAGCACATGTTTTAGTGTATGCTACATCAGACAGAGGGAGGCTTCCTGGTATACTGGTACCAACTTACATTTCCGATAATGTCAATTGGGTTAAAAAAACCAGTTTCGCACTAGAAAAATAAAAACGTTTGAAGGGTTGATCCGAAATAAAAATTACCCCATAAAATAAACTCGAATCATTTACATAACCCAAACCCAAAAGTTAAACTTGTTATGATTTTCCCGGTGGCGATTGGTAATTTGCTTGTCGTAGGTTTCCTGATCATTGCCTGGTTTTAACTAATTCATGACACTCTTCACACTTAAAATGTGTGACGCATAAACGACCTAAATGCGGAATACGCAAAAAAGAAAAAAAAAAAAAACGTTTAATCTGCATGTTTTAAAAAAACTCAAGATTGAAAAAAGGAAAAAAAGAAACGATGAGGTTATTTTTTGGAGTCTAGAAAAAAAAAATTCTAGTGATCTTTTTCCATTCACGATAGTTAATGACTGGGCATTGTGCTTTACATACGCTTCTGGAACACGGGAGAACAACTCAATTGGAAACAATTGATTCTTGTATGCCTCACCATCTCTTACAATCCTAAAAGAAACACCGCAATTGCGGTCATCCACCTCTCTGTGGGATATTTGAAACTAAAAAAAAAAAACAGAATAGAAAAAGAAATTTTATGCATTGTTGATAAAAAAAAAAATTTTTTTGTACCAAGAAAATAAAAGATTTAACTTAGTTACAAAAAAAAAAATGACTGGTACGAGCCTAAAAAAGAAATAAGATTTTTTTTTTTATAACCTTTTATAATCATATCAATTTCCCAAACTTGTTACTCTCTGTTTTTTTTGTTCTTAATTATCATTAGAATGTCCTTTTTGTATCAACCATTTACTAAAGCAATGATGCAACGAGATATACCTGGGTGTCTCACCCCTGAACAACATCAACAATTGATTACAAAGGGAAACACAATCACTACTGATTTAATTGAACCTCCATTATCACCACCATTATCGCCATATCAACGTAATGCAGTATTACATACAGTAGCATTACCACCTCCTCAATACACGGATTCAAAACTGTATTTGCCCACCAGTCAAGAATTCAAGATTGAGAATTTCAAAGATTATAAATTGACAATTGAGATTAGTAATTCTGACAAGGGTAATATTTTAAGATTTCTAGATAAATATTCTCTGATTATAAATGATGAACGTAATCGAGGATTAATCGTGCCTTTACCTGTGAGAAAGTACAAGAAACGAGTATATGAATCGGATGAAATGTCAGAAGAGACAACATCAAGAATGAGAACTAGACGAGTTGGACCAAGAACTTTTGAAACTGATGATGAAATAAGCACACCTACGCCTAAAAAACGTAGAAAGCCAGCTACACCAAGCTCACAATCTCCCTCATTGGCCTTACAACAACAATCATTAATTGATGAATCAATCCCTGATTTCTCACCTAATGCAAATGATACCTTGCCACAAAACAATATCAAATGTTTGAGGATTGAATGGAAGGGCCAACCAATGGATTTAAGTTCTGATCCAAACTTATCGAAAATCCATCCAGCGGAAGTCGTGTTGGCAAGTATATTGAGATTACCAGTGGCGGTATATCTCGATTCTAAACGAAGATTCTTTTTCGAGAAAGTCGCCAGGTTGAAATCAGGTAAACAGTTCAGAAGAACAGATGCACAAAAGGCATGCAGGATCGACGTGAACAAGGCATCTCGATTATTTGCCGCTTTTGAAAAAGTAGGATGGTTAAAGGATGAATTATTTGAAAAGTATTTGTAGGGGACGGACACACACCGACACATTTTTTTTTCGCAACCTTTGCAACAGGATTTTTTTTCGTTTTGTGATATTTAGGTATTACGTTGTTACAACTGGAAGGAAGACAATTTTTTTTATATATTTCTTTGGGAAAAAACTATTTATGGGTAGAATAAAAACGGATAGACAAAGGCAAGGTGGTACTCGGCAAGATAGATTGGATAAAACAGGAAAAACATTTGGGATAAAACGGATAAACATAGAATTTAGAGTATCATTTATTTCTTCTTTCTTTATATATAGATTTGTATATTTGGTCATTTAATTATAAAAAGACATGCTAAAAGTTGTAGTGTTATCATTCAAACACCGGTTCATTTTGTCGATATATGTAAAATTGTAAGAAAATCAAACTATCTTCAAATATAGTTCCCAAAGATCCTAATAACCAACTTAAATTCAATACAATATATTTACTATCTGATCGATAAAACAATATTTGTCCAGCATATGTTAAATTCCCCAACACGGAAAACAAGAAAAACAACAAACTTAATCCATAAACACTTTTCCGTTGATAATTCTGTATAATTTGTGGTATTCTGGCACCAAGATACAATACTGCACTACAATATCCCATAATTTGTGGACCAACGGCAATTGTATCTTCATCAGGAGTATCATGATCTGAACTTGAAGATCCACCAAGATAAAACCCAATTATTCCACATCCAAGTACAAATAAAATTGGTAAAATATATTTAACAAATATTGAATGATATTGTGGCTCAAGGGCAATATCAGTTAGTGTAGAACTACGTCTTCTAATCAACGGTCTTTCTTCATCGTTACTACTATTGGTTCTTCTCCTATGTTTCTTATGATGATGCTTCTTATAAAAAAATGTATAATAAACATAACTGACAATCATCATGAAATCAGCAATACAAAACCAAATAGCAAGAAATATAACCTCGGGTAATAACCCAGCCCACACGGCACCAATTAAATTGAAAACATCCCCTAGAAACCAAATAGATATGAATCCAATAGCTATCCCATCGGCTGATTTTAATCTCCATTGTTCAATCAATTGTGGCATAAGTAATACTATCCAACATGCTAAGGAAGTGGATCCCATAACACCACTGATTTGGACCCGAAGGGGTATGGGTGTATCGGGCTTTGTTATCTCCTGGAATAACGTATTATATAATAACAGTGCCATATTATGTGTTTAAGGGTTGTCAAGAAGAAGATGATCCTTGTGTGAGGAAAAAAAAACAAAAAATGATTGTTGGACAATTCCAGATTTATTCATTTCTTTTTTTTTGGCTCCTGCGTTTTTAGTCATACCGCGGTAAACTCAAAATGATAAGGGGAAAAATTACCAAATACGAAAAATCTTGACTCTGGAATGATGTCATTATTCTAACAGTTCTTGACTGGTTGTTGCTTCCACTAAATTGTGAACAGTTTCAAGTTCAGGCGAACTAGGCAAACTAAAGTTAATATCTAATTCAGGCAGCTGTCTCTCCGTATTAGTTTCCATGGTTGTATCAAACCCTCCTTCAAGTGATAAATTCAGGGAATCACTAGATACAACACCAGTTTTTGTTAAAATTCTCACGGTTCTACCATCGATGAATTTATCATTATCATTAGGTCCAAACTTCTTGGTTTGTAAATCAAGATTAATCTTAGTGGCTAATTTATCTAATTGAATTACTGATTTCTTTGTTTGTTTAATTAAAAAAAGTAATGTTTGATCTAATGGACTCAACAGTTTAAGAATCCCTTTAGCTTTAATAACTTCTTCACTATCTTTATCGAATTTCGTTATGCTTAAAAACCTAATATTTTCCGCTATTGCTTTTTGAAGTTTAACTAATTTCTTTAATCTAACTAAATGTAAACGTAATACCCGTCTTAGATATAGTTCGAATTGAATATCGCGTTTTATTTCAAGAACTTTTTCATCTAATTTCTGTTTTTCAATAGATGCATCCTTCCTAAATTCAATTCCTTCATGATGCTTCAACTTAATCCAACCTTCCACAACTAAATCCGATGGAATATGAAATATATTTCGAAGAGTATATAATTCATATTTATCAAAATTAATGTCAATTTGTGATTCAAGTAACGACTCTAATTTAGCCATACCATTTTCAATCTCATGGTCACTAACACGTGCAAACACATGATCGTTGTCATCTTCAACTATACCTTCCGCTTGTTGTTGTAAAGCTCGAGATCTACGTTGTTCAAGATATTCTTGGAAACTTTTCGTACCTCGATACATAAGTTCATTGGCAGCGTTGATCACCTCATCTATTAATTCAATAGGAACAAACCCAAAATGTTCAGTTAACAAAGCAATATTCCTTGAATCTAAGGAATAATCAGACATGATGCTATCTTTCTTGTAAGTTTTAGTTTGTTTTGATTTTTGGCAACAACCTCTTTTTTTCTTAACTATTCTAATTAAATCGAAAAAATCTAGTCACGTGAATATAATATCCTGCATATAAATTTATTTTTCACCTTCGGTGACTTACCCAATTACATCTTCAAGAAAGAAAATTAGAAATCCTCACAGTCAGTAAGGGTTTAGGTTTCAACACATACAATATGGCAAAGACATTATTACATGATAAAGAATTTGATAGATTCAATGTGCTTAAAGAAACACTGGGTAATAGATTTCGATTAACTCCCAAGAATTCATTTGGGATATTTATCCTTGCTGGTGTTATTCCAGTTGGATTAACATATTTGGCTTATGCTACTGAAGGTGAATATCATTGGAATAGATTGTTTAGAAGAACTCCTTTATATGAAACTGAGTATGTTCCTAGGGATAAGGATTTGTAAGATTTGGATAGTTTTGTTTTGCATGAAAAATATACGTTTATTTATAATAGGACAATTGAGTAGATATTTTGTACTTTCTCGTGACAGATGTAAATTTTCTTGTTTTCTATACAATTTGTTTTAACTCTTCAACAACATGAATTTGACTATATACTACACTTCACAAGTTATTAAAATAGATTATAAAGAACAATAGAACAACAGAACATTGGGTAGATTCTAATGAACTTGTCTATTCAACTTCTTTATATATACTTGGTACCTCTTCTGGCTTTTTAACTAATATTGTTTCAATTAACATTTGATTGTTTATCTCGGGTAGCAAGATGAACCTGATATTGTCTAGTTAAAGGATCAACTTGTATCCTTCGTGAGAAAAGAATACGCCAAGTCACTACATAACAACTATTAAATAGAAGAAGTATATATAAAGTATGGTACGAAAACCAGAATCAAATTCTGCGTTACAATATAATTCATATCAAGTTACTATAAGCATATAAGTTAAACTAAGCTAAAAGAATAATCAATAAAACAAAAAGTAAATTTGGGGCTCCAATCGAAGACGCAAGATCATCACTAGGAACAACTCCCAAAATACCATTACCTGCGGGAGTTTCTAGATATTCCTCCTGGTCGTCGCTGACACCATCGCCGTTTCCAATACCTCTAGTCCCTCCTGCTCCTGCTCCTGCTCCTGCTCCTCTTGCTCCCGATCCTCCTGATCCTCTTGCTCCCGATCCTCCTGATCCTCTTGCTCCCGATCCTCCTGATCCGCTTGTTCCTCCTGATCCTCCCGTTCCTGCGTTCCCATTATCTGATACT
The DNA here is from genome assembly GCA_003676035.1 of Spathaspora sp. JA1. Lineage (NCBI taxonomy): Eukaryota > Fungi > Ascomycota > Pichiomycetes > Serinales > Debaryomycetaceae > Spathaspora > Spathaspora sp. JA1. The sequence continues at coordinate 37,030 of NSGQ01000051.1, read as the reverse complement.
TCTAAGTATTCCTCTTCTGAACCAGTGTCCTCACCAATATCACCTGTACCACCAGCACCGCCACCTGCACCTCCACCTCCAGAGCCTCCTGTACCTGCTGTTCCTCCTGTACCTACTGTTCCTCCTGTTCCTGCTGTTCCTCCTGTACTTCCTCCGCCCCCTGTATTTCCTCTACCTCCTGTACTCCCAGTAGCTCCTGTACCTCCTGTATCTCCTCTGCCTCCTGTGCTTCCTGTGCTTTCTGTGCCTCCTCTACCTCCTGTACTCCCAGTACCTCCTGTACTTCCTGTACCTCCTGCACTTCCTCTTCCTCCTGTACCTACAGTTCCCGCTGTTCCTCCTGTGCCACCTGTGCCTCCTCTACCTCCTGTGTTACCTCCACCTGCTCCTCCTGCTGTACTTCCTGTATTTCCTGTAGCTCCTGCTCCACCTGCTCCTCCTGTGCCAACAGCTCCCCCTGTTCCCCCTGTTCCCCCTGTGCCTCCTGTGCCTCCTGTGCCTCCTGTGCTCCCTCTACCTCCTGTACCTACTGTAGCTCCAACACCACTGCCGCCAATTACAGTGGTGGATGTAATAACAATTGTTGCTTCTTCTCCACCTGTACCGCCTACACCATTGCCACCAATAACAGTAGTTAATGTTATAACAATGGTTGATGTTCTTTGATCAGGTCTTAAAGTTGGACTAATTTCACTGGTTGTACCAATGCTGTCTGGTGCTGTTGGAGTTGGGGTCGGTGTATTCATAGGAACTTCTGGTGGAGAAACGGTTGTTGTGTATACCACAGTTGTAGCCATTACAATAGTATGGGGAAACTCGCCAGGAACCAATGTAGTATATAAAGTTTCAATAGTCACCACGGTAGTATATGGTGTTTCATTCAGTACACCAGTGGTGGCTGATGTCGTTGAACTTTCAATAGTGAGAGATGATTCACTTGGGTTCTTAGTTGATTCTCTAGTGGAAGTAAGTTCATCACTTGAACGATCCTCGCTTGGTTCAGTGTAGCGATCTGTCGAGGGATCTCCAGTTGAAGGTTCTTCACTCAAAGACTCCTCTAAGGAAGGGTTCTCGGTCGAAGGTGCATCAGTTGGCTTCGTTGTTGAAGGTTTCTCAATTGAAGGCTTCTCTGTTGCTTCATTCGGCATCGAAAGTTCAATAGTTGATTTAGTGGGTTCTTCAATCGAAGATTCTTCAGTGTAAGGGTTATCAGTTGATAGTTCATCAGTTGGTTCAGTGTGCTGCTCCGTCGAAGTATCATCAGACGAAAGCTGGTTGTCTGTTGAAGGTTTATCCGTTGGGTCAGTGTAATGCTCACTAAAAGTCTCTCCGGTGGAAGGTCTATCTTTTGAAGTTTCAACTATTGGTTCAGTGGATTGCTCTGTAGAACCTTTTTCTGAAGGAACATCTGTTGAAGAGTCTTCAGTAGAAGGTTCATGAGTCTCTTCAGTGAGCTGATGTTTTGAAGATTCTAAGAGGGAAGGACCATCCGTTGAAGATTCATCGTTCGATTCGGCGGAGTTCTCTGTTGAAGCTTCTCCAGTTGACGAGTTGTCTATGGAACGGTTAGTTGTAGATTCGCCCGTTGGTTCAGTTAGCTCTGTTAAAGGTTCTTTGGTTGATTGCTCATCCGTTGATTCAGAATCCTGCCCTGTAGAAGGATCCTCAGTGGAATGGTTATCTGTTGAAAGGTTTTCGCTTGAACGTTCATTCGTTACTTCAGTGGGCTGATCTGTTGAAAAATCTTCGGTGGAAGGAGAAGGGTTTTCACTTGAAAATTCATCCGTTCCTTCAGTGTGTTGCTCAGTAGAAGATTCATCTGATGGGTTTTCAACAGAAGTTTCATCTGTTGTCTCAGTAAGTGGCTCGGTAGAAGGTTCTCCCGTAGAAGACTCCGAAGAGTGTTTAGTGGAAAGGTCTTCTTCAGATGTTTCATTACTTGGTTCACTTGGTTGAGCTGTCGAAGGTTCTTCAGTGGAGTTCTTTGTTGGGACTTCTTCAGTTGTTTCAGTGAGCGGACCTGTAGAATGGTCTTCAGTGGACAGTTCTTCAATTGAAAGTTCTTCAGTTGAAGGTTCATCGGTTGGTTCAGTATATGGATCTGTGGAATGTTTCTCAGTTGAAGATGCGTTGCTGGAAGGGTTATCTGTTGACTGGCGTTCGTTTGAAGTTTCATCCGGTGGTTCACTTGACTTCTCCGTAGAAGGCGCTGCGTTTGATGATTCTTCGTCCGAATGCTCCTCGGTGAAAGTGCTCTCGATTGAAAGTTGATCTGTTATTTCAGTTGTTGGTTCAGTTGCTGGTTCAGTTGCTGGTTCAGTAGTTAGGTCAGTCGAAACCTCTTCATTAGAAAGTTCCTCCGTAGATGTTTCCTCTGTTGTTTCTTCAGTTAGTTCTTCCGTTAGTACACATGGTTCAACGATCAAGATAGTATCAGTCGACCAGTTCGACGCAATAATAGTGGTGGTTAAGGTCAATTCTTGTTCCCAACAACTGAAGTCGGTAGTCGTGGTATGTACTGGTTCGAACTCAATCACACTGGCAGTATCACCAGGTGTCACAGTGTATGTAGTATAACTAGTGCTAATTCCGATATAAGTACTAGTGTAGGTAGTAGTTGGGATTGGAATCTCGACAAGGATGGTTATCGTGGGATCAGTTTCATCAAAGGTCTTTGTAGAGGTTTGAGTAGTCAGACCAGTCCATGTTTCTGTTCTAGTTTCAAATTCTTGACCATTTGATCCTGCAAGATTATTGGAATAATCTGGCCAGTTCATATACTCTGAGTTTTCAAAGCGGATACTCAGGCTGGCACAGACGTATCTATTGGTATAAAACACATATAATTCTACTCCTTCGGGGATAGAAATGAGCCCGTCAAGAAAGATCCTGTATCCACGAGGGACTCTTCCGTATTCAACAATAAACTCAAAACTATTGCAATTAGTCGTGAATGAAAAACTTGTATCGGCGGCTTTTGGATACAACCAACCATTCAATGAGTTGGTAAGGGCTGCGTGAACTGACGAACAATTCCATTCTCCTGATTCTTCAAGGATAGAAATACCTAATTTTCCCAGAGTGTATCCTGTTGGACAATCCCCTGCCAATAGATATTGTTGTCGCATGTTCAAGTATGGGACAGTTCGATCTGAATAAGCTACGTAGTTTTCATTGGGCCCTGTTCCAAAGGTAGCCTCAGTGCTAAGAATATTGTCTCCATCATAAAATGATATAGTGTTTAACCCACTTTTGAAGTAAGTTGAACAGTATAGATCTGTGTCTAACGCTGACAACCCAGGATTGAACGTAATGGGAAACCATACTTTTCCATGGGCACTAGTCAGGGCCCTAACGCTGGATAGTAAAACGCAATTCAATTCAGAAACTGAAAGTGAAATATCACCAGGATTAAAATAGCAAGTAGCATAACTGGTAGATCCAACATCTAAATTAACTGATTTCTGATCAGTGGTAAACTTGAACACACATGGCATACTCAAAGTAAAGGTGTCACCTGGGAGCATTGACGATCCGTCTATCTTCCACCCCAACTCAGCTATCCAACTGGGAATATCGGGTCCCTCGTACAGATAATTACCACTATTTTCCCATTCCAACGAATTGAAAGAGTTGAAAACGCCAGTTATTTGTTCCAGAGAAACAAAAATCGTTAATAATAGTTGTAATATTAACGATAGAAACATTGTAAGATTATGTCGATAAGGATAGAAACTTGATTCAGCCAAAAGGTGAATTCAAAGTATGTTTATAATATATTACCGCTATGGGATGATCTATGTAAACCAATGTAGTAAGGCGATTATGTTTCGCCTCTTCGTAAATTAGTAAGAATAATTGCTAAAAACATCCTGCTACGATTATTGCAAAAAGAACTGTTGCATAAAAAATATCTTTCAAGTGGCTCTTGAGCTAAATCAGGTGTACTTTTGTAATAGTATCCGGCATTGAAGGCGATTAATAAAAGTTCTTAAGTGTCCAAACTGCATAGTCTTGGATACACCCACTATGTATCTTTAGGAAAGGAGAAGTTTTTAAATTTTGTGCCTGATGGGTAATTTGTAATTTATTGCAAAGAGCTCTAATAAAATTCAGGTAAGTTCTGATTCTACAACATGAATAAATGTTTGGGAATATCTCATGACTGAAAATGTTTCTTGGAGATTGGAAAAGTTGATGAGTCGCCCTATCTAGTCCATAAAACGAATGATCGATGGACTATTATAGATTTAGAGAGGATTCGGAAATTATTTCCTTTTCTAGTTGGTTTGTGTCAGGGCGTACTGCAAATAGCCTGCCAAGAATCTTTATTTCGATGACTGGTAATCACCATAGATCTAACAGAAAAATGATGCTGCAAAGCCGTGGTGTTTCTTTCAGAACAGCTTTCTTGCTGGAAAGCTGCTGGCGAGATACAAGCACGGTGAGGAATCGTCCCATCTAAATTATTTTACATCTCCAGCTGAAAGAACAAGAACAGTGGTCATGTTTCCTGTGTATTCGAGTCTTGTTGCTTGCTTCTTCGTATTTTCCCAATTTCCTTATGTCTAATTCTTTCGCGTTTTCTTTCCTTCGGAAATCATACCATGGAATGGTCTTATATCTTTCTATTCATCCAAATCTCCATTAAATTGCATCTTTGTTTTCAGTCTCTCTCTGTTTCACGCATTCTCTTCAGAGTAATTCTCAAAGAGATTGAATTGCATTTTTCAAGTCAAGCTCCATGTTGCGATAATATAAAATAAAAACTAACATCTAGTAATACTATAAACCTATAAATCTGGAAAAAAAATTAAACTACTTACAATAAACATCAAAAACGATCCAAAATAACCCCCGTGTACTCATTACTTTTTCGTATTCTTTAAATCAACTTTAAACTCAATTAATCCAGATTCTAGAGATTTAAGTTGATTTGTAGAATTTTTTTCAAAATTAGCATAATCAATCATAACATTATTGCTTGATTTTGACAGAGTCAATGTTTCTTCTTTCTCAATTGTATCAACATTTTCATATACAAATGAGTAGTGACTACTTAATGCAAACAAGGGTATCTTTTGTGAACCTTCGTTAAATGATAATTGATTCGCCTTGGAATATGCTTCTAACTTCTTGGTCTGTATATCAGTGCTAGATTTATTCCATTTTTGATTCACTACAAATGTAGGCGAGGATGAATTTCCGGTAAATGATGGTGATTTCTTCAAGATTTTCTTGGTTACTTTTGTAGAAGAGGGACTGGGCTTCTTCTTCTTTGTAGTGACTTCTTTGACGATCTTGGTTCTATCTTCTTCTGTTTGAATATTTTCAATTGCAAAATAATCATCAAATTCAAAGTTCTTTAGTTGATCAATATCAGTGCATGAAGAAGGATATTCATATTCTAAATCAACAAATTGACCTAAAACATCTTCCTGTTTAAGTTTTGTCATTGTTATTTCCTTAAATAAACGTTCTTCTTCAGAAAGTCCCTCATCAGCAACCACAGCCTCGCGACTATTTGGAGACGATTGAATACTAACAGCATCAATAGTAGTTGGACTAGTAGCGTCAACCAAAGATTTATCTCCATCTGATTGACCCAACTCCGGAATAGTCCCCGTCGTCAGAATTGCTCCTCCTCGTTCTCCACCAATCATTTCTTCAGGAATGGGGTTTGTTGGATGTATATGAATTTCCTGTAATTGATTTTGCTTCTCTACTAGTAAGCGATGATATTCTTGTTGTTTAATTTGTTGAATATATCGCTCTTTAGCTTGATCGACTTGTAGTTGTTCAATTGATAATCCAAGACCAATAGCCTCTTGATCAGGATCTCGTAATGGAGCAAAATTGGACATTATTGGTGATTGCCCATCCCAAGTAGGTTGGGCTGGCGGGTGTGCTTGTGGTGCTGACATTGGTTGATTAATTGAATACTCTTTCTTCGGGGTAGCATATTGGGCGTTGAGTTGGAAATTCATAACTGGAGTAGGGTATGGTGTGGGAAATGGCATAGAATTATAAATAACTTGTTGTTGCTGCTGTATCATACTATTATCATTTGAATTTGGGGTGGGAAAAGCAGCATTCTGTAGTATTTGAGGAGTTAATTCTATAGTGTTATTACTTGGTGGAAATGCACCGGATGTATTCGGAGATTCAAAGGCAGACACCATTATACTTTCGGTAATGGGACTTATAAACTGTTCGGAACTAGCTGTTAACGGAGTTTGGTGTATCGACACACCGAGATCCGGGGTATTTATCGGTAATTCTGTTGATATTGTCATTTGAAAATGGTTTCGTCGAAGATATAATTAGCGAACGTCGAGGATTAACTCGGGCTTTTGTTGTTTAGCGATTGTAGGGTAGTTGAATATCAAGCGAATGTGTCAGACGGGTTAGATAACCACAATCTATTTACTGTGTTAATTTGTGTCTTTGTGAATTGGCCCTTAATTGCGCGGGGAACAAAACCCTTTAAATGGAGCTGGTTGAAAAAGCCTTAAGCGAATGTAATATAGGTTTGGTAAAAACACAGACTCTCTCTAAAAACTCCCTATACTCTCTCTCTCTCTCCTTTACAATAACTTGTTTGTGTTTGATTAAGTTAATAAATAAATTTCAAAATAGCTGGTTCTATTTTTAGTGGAATCTTGAAAGTGTGGTAGGAAAAGAAAGATATGAAATTTTCTTAGAAGCAAAAAACCTAAAAAAATAAATTTTGTTAAAAATTTCTGGTTATTAGGAAAGTGTGACTCCTGCAGGTAAATTTTAAGTTTGCCTGCATGGAACAAATTTATTCAACACTTTTTTTGATTTTGTCTACCAAAAATCAAGAGTCCTCGGGAAGATGTCCGAATACAAGTAGTAAAAATATAATAGTGGAAAAAAGGGGTAGTCCCTGTTTACTTATTTCTTAGTAATTGTTTTCATTTCCACACATTTTAAAAATTGCAACTGTGACTCCTATGTTTACCCTATGTATGTTAACCAACGTTTATTCATGTAGCTAAATGTTTTTATTTTTCGTACTAGGTCCATTGTTTATATAAACCACGTTCACATTTACATTTACGTTCATCTTGATTTTTTGCACCTGATAATATCTTTCCTTCCTACCTAAAATTGGTGGCCTTTATTTTGAACCTTATTTCTGATGGTATATTAAGATTTCTCATGTGACTATGCTAGTTCTGGCTACTAGCAAGTCACTTCACTATTCAAATATTTGCCAGTTACAAAATCGTTGATAAATGTAGTTTTGTTATCATGCTGCTGTACCTCGCTTAGAGTTTCCATGTTTCGCAAAATCATATTTTAACCAAAATTCACAACGTGTGATTTGCGATAATCTAAAAAGTAAAATAGAGTGGACCGCTAAAGTTAGAAGCATAAGTTTGATCTTTTATCGTCGTAATTTCAATTAAAGCTGACATTTCCTGAGTCCTTGGTAACAACCAAAACTGTTGTCGTGCTCCGTTGAATTATTTCCTCGATCTTCTGGTTTAACTAATGCATTATAAGCAAGAATCTACACATAATCCACATTTAAACATTCAAACGACTACAAAATGTTACACTTTTAGTTGAACCATCAAAATATTGATTACTTTAATAATGGAACGGTGGGGAACCCTTCAGATTTTAGACTACTCGACTAGATTTAAATCTACCCAAACAATATATAACAAGCAATCTAAAGGTTGGAGACGTAAATATAGAAAACAATAATTGCAAATTCTTGTATTTGATAGTCACTAGTTAACATTTCATCCGGCTTGTTGTGAGCATTCATGAATTTTCACTGGTTTTGATTATCTTGTAAATTTTGTATTGATGTATGGATGTTATTTTCCGTGAAAATTAATGAATCTGGTTGTGAGGGGATTCCCTCGGAATTTTTCAGATAAGCGATTTCCTAATTCGGATCAACGCGCTATGGACCCTTTAAATTTTTCATGTAATATAAAATCCCCCTATTAACCTGACAAGTTCCTATTTATTAAACTATCAAACATAATAGCAAAGCAAAATATGACTTTTTCAATAGACTCGTTGATTATCCAAAAAGGTAGATTATTATCTACAATCCATGAAACTGCCAAATGGGGAGCTAAGGGGGTGTGGGGTACACGAGATACAGAAACTGGGGTTTGTAGATTAGCATTAAGTGATCTTGATAAAAATGTCCGTGATTGGTTTGTGCAAGAAACTAAATCATTAGGATGTGAAGTAAAAATTGATCAAGTTGGAAATATTTTTGCCATTTATCCTGGGAAAAATAATGATTGTGCACCAACCGGTATTGGTTCTCATTTAGATACACAACCAAGTGGAGGAAGATATGATGGTATATTAGGAGTATTATCTGGGTTAGAAATACTTAGAACGTTTAAGGAAAATAATTATGTACCAAATTATCCAATTGCCTTGGTTAATTGGACTAATGAAGAAGGAGCAAGATTCCCAAAATCAATGGTTGCTTCAGGAGTTTGGGCTAAACAAATTCCATTACAAGAATGTTTACAACTTAAATCATTAGACAAAGTTCCAGTTTCATTTGGGGATGAATTGCAAAGAATAGGTTATGATGGGAATGTCAAGGCTTCATATGTGGAAAACCCACTTGCAGCTCATTTTGAAATTCATATTGAACAAGGTCCAATTTTAGAAAATGAACAAAAGAAGATTGGAATTGTTACTGGTGTTCAAGCATTTGATTGGAATTTAGTTACTGTAAAAGGTAGATCTTCTCATTCAGGAACAACTCCCATGAATACTAGATCAGATGCAATTTTGACTGCTGCTAAAATTATCACTATGGCAGTGGAAACAGCTAATAAATATCAAGGTTTGGCTACTGTGGGAACTTTGCAATTAGAACCTGGGTCAGTTAATGTTATCCCTAACATTGTAAAATTTTCTTTGGATGTAAGACATGTTAAAGATGAAATCTTGGCTGAAATGATGGCCGAAATCAAACAATCAGCAGCCACGATTGCCAAGGAAAATATCAACTCTCCTCAAGCTAAACCATTACTGGTTGATTTTGAAAATATTACATCTTCAAAAGCAATTAAATTCAATCAAACTAATATTGGCACGGTTAAAGATGCAGCATTACAATTATTTAAATCAGATGAAATTAGAGAAATCACAAGTGGGGCAGGACATGATTCTTGTTTCACAAGCACTAGAGTTCCAACATCAATGATTTTCATTCCTTCTAAAGATGGAATTTCTCATAGTCCTGAGGAATATTCATCACCTGAAGAAGTTGAAAATGGATTTAAAGTTTTGTTACGCACCATTGTTTTATATGATGAGAAAAGAGCAGCAGGAAAAGTTTAAGTAGGAAAAATATATAGAGTGTATATAGTTTTACACGTGAAAACATTCAATCCTATCTATTTGTATTTCGTTAAGGAAAATTGTCTATTAGCTGCAAGTTTCGGACATATTAAAAAATGGGTGTGCCTGAGCGCTACCATATTTTTGTGCAACACTTCCTAAATAGGAAATTTTTTTCGATCTCATCTATACCAGTTCTGGAAATTTGCACCATTGACGAATTGAGATTATAATTGAATTTCAAACAAGAATGGCTCGTTAAATAAAATATGTCAAAAGTAAAAATTACGGGTATAAGTACGCACCTATACTCCACCTGAATGGATTTTTCGAAATCACTAATGTATCAAGTGCAAAAATGAACTTTATCTATTCATTATTCACATTACTCTTTGCAGTTCTAGTTGTTGCTAGTCCTGTTGAAAATGATGCTTTACAAACACAACAAGGTGAATTCGATTTAGCAAAGTTTTTTGCTGAACTTGAAGCATCCCTTGAGGATCCTCTGGTTTTCAAAAGAGATTATGCTCCACTTACTGCTGCATTTACAGCATTAAATCAATCTGGTCAAGGTGTGCAAATAGCCCATGCCGTGTATACTAACAATCTTACCCAACCTGCATTGATAAACACTGTGGAAAACTATATTAATGCAACTACTTTAACTTCTATATTGAACTACGCCGATAATTCAGGTTTGGCGGTAGATTTAGTTATGGTTCTTTTCACTAATCCCAAGATGTTCCCCGGTTTGATTAGTATTATAAAAACTCTTCATGGTAATGGTGTTATTTCCTTGAAGAAGCGAGGATTAATTGATGGTCTTATCGGAGGTGTTATTGATGGTGTGAATGGTATATTAAGTTCTGTTCAAGATCAAGCAATTCAAACTATTGTTAAGTTAATGAACAATGTTTCAAATCCCGAAGAACTTTATGAATCTTTGGAAAAATCAGGACTTTTCATTTCAGTATTTGAAGATATTGTAACTACCCCTGGTGGTCAATCCTTTGCCGTCAACTTAGTTACAGAAATCATCGATGATTATATTATTACTTGGTCGCTGTTAATTAAAGCTGTGAATGATTCAGGTATTATTGGTAGTGTTGCTTCTAAGATTGCCACTAATTCTACCAACAGACTGATTATTCTTAGCTGGATATTTACCAATGGAATTAATTTGATCATTCAATTAATACAAGCCTTCTTTTAAATAATGTTCTGTTTTTTTATTATTATATACCAATTTGTTCTGCCCATCCGTATTTGGGCCTTATTATGATTTATTTACCTAATATAACTATATACTTATACGGAATCATCCAAAGTAATTACTTCGAATCTCTTTCTTGCTTCTTCCAAATTGAAATTCTCTTCTACTTGATGCCATCTTTCATGTAATCTACCATGAACAAGAACTAATTTGGGTTCATCGGTTTTAGTATCATTCACTTTCTTCTTACCAAATAACCTGGCTTTTTCGTCATACCATTGACCAAATGTAATTTTTTCCCATTCATCTGGCTTGGTAATACCTAACCGTTTTAATTTAGGAGAGTTTAATTCATCAGGATCAATAATTGATGTAAGTTTGGGAATTGAGAAATAAATCAAGACCAATCTACGATAAAGTTTTTGATCATCAGGAGGAGAAACAACTCTATGAATCGAACTCTTGAAGTATCCACCAGTAATGAATTCCATACCATCAGCAACATTAACAATGAAGGAATTAGGTGTATGTCCGACATAACTCCATTCTCCTGTGAAATAATCTCTAATTTGTAAGGATAAAATAGGTTGTGAAGTGATAAATGTGAAACCTCCACTATCAGAATGACCTCGAAGCCAAGTATTGTTAACTTTCTTCATATCTTCAGGCTTCATACCTTCATATAACATAAACCTACCTGCACCACCCCCAGAATTTGCATGATCACCGTCAATCACACTATAGTATTTGTCCCATATGTACCCTTCAGGGAGTTCTAAAACAATATCACATAAAATTGTGAGTTTTCTCAAGACTTCCAGATGTAAGAATCGGAAATAATCCGCGATATCTTGAATATAAGCTCTAACAATTTCCGGATAATTGTTAGTCTCATCAAAGAAATCAGAATGTTGCAAATTTTGGAAATTATAATGAATAATAGAATCTTCAACCCCGTTTTTCATGGACCAATACCCCTTAGGTTTAAACCCTGGACCTCTTTCAGCACCAAGTGAAACTGATCTATCTTCAAGGTCAGATTTCATAGCTCCAGCAAGATATTTCTTTTGTTCTTCAACTGGTAATTCACAAAGAGATTGAGCAATCAGTTTAAGATGTTCTAACTTTTCTTGATCAATCCCATGGTTAATAATAGAAATGAAACCATATGTAGAAAGCGATTTTTCGATTTTATCAGCAAGTAATTGTCTAGCTGGTAAATGTTCAGGACCTTCTTTGAAAAGAGACAAGTCTATACTTTCAAGTTCGAGTGGTTTTACACCCGAGGTCGATAAAGGTGCTTCGACAAACGGTCTCAAGTTAAACTTGGTTTTGTTATCTACTGGTTCAGGCATTATTGATCCAATTTTTTTTACGTTTTACATAATCAAGAAGGGGGTACACCTGGTCAGTATTTATAATTGTCAGATCATCACCCCACATTCTAACCGATCCCGGGATAGGGTTAGCAATCTAGGCTATTCTATGCGGATCAGGTAAGTGTGGCTCAGAAGGTAAAAGAAGGAGTCAAACAAGAAAAGACAATGAAGGATCCACAGTTAGGTTACGTGATTTGTTTGTCATATATTAATTTTTTCATACTATTTAAATACAAGGTTACAGAGAGAGGGCCAAAAAAAAGATTTTTTTGCTTGGCCGGATTTAATTACCTGATTAGGCGGGTTTTTCTATTTATTAAAATGTTTCTTCAAGGTCTTTGTTAACTTCTTTTCGAATTGTTCCTTGGATTCACCTGCTCTCCATCTTAAATCATAAGCCGGATGGTCTGGTAAAAGATAAGTTGGTTCTTCTCTGTCAATACCGTAAAGATTTTCTCTAAATGTAAGTCCTTCTTTAGGATAATCTTCCCAAGCTAAACCTCTTCTTCTTAATTCTGGCATTAATAATTCTACAATATCTTCAAATGAACCGGGAGTAATTGCATAAGTGAAATTAAACCCATCAACTCCAGAAATATCAACCCAATCTTCAATTTCATCAGCTACTTCTTGTGGAGTACCTAAGAACAAAACTCCGGAACCACCAATACAAATTCTATCAGCAATATAACCACGAGTCTTTTTAAGATTTTCTGGATCTCCTGGGAATTTTTTGGTCCATGTTTCAACCATACTTCTAATGGCATTATTACCTTCGATCTTGTTTAATTCTTCATCCCATTCATATTTACTTAAATCAATTCCGGACCAACCTCCAAATAATGCTTGAGCTCCTTCAATATCACTTAATTCCTTATATTCTTTAAATTTAGCAACCGCTTCTTCATGAGTAGGTGCGACGATAACAGTTACCAATTGCACAGTTTTAACAGTTGCGGGATCTCTACCTTCCTTTTTAACCAATTCTTTTAATTGTTTAATCTTGTAACCTAATCCTTCGGGGGTCATACCATTTATGAAAACAGCTTCAGCATTTTGAGCAGCATATTGCATCCCTTTAGATGAAGCACCAGCCTGTAATATAACTGGTAATCTTTGAGGTGTAGGTTCACAAATATTAGGACCTGGAACTTTAAAGAATTCTCCTTCATAATTAATTTCTCTAATTCTTTCCGGATCAGTAAATACTCCAGTTTTTTTATTTAATTGAACAGCATCATCTGCCCAAGATGACAAGAATAACTGGTATACAACTTCCAAATATTCTTGAGCCCGATCATATCTTGCATCATGTTCAGGTAATGCCTCACCATTCAACAAATTTCTAGCAGCACTATCCAAATATCCTGAAACAATGTTCCAACCAACTCTACCTTTAGTCAAATGATCTAAAGTTGCTAACCGTCTTACAAAATGATATGGTGCTTCACTGATTGTACTTGAAGTCACAGCAAATGATAAATTCTTGGTAACGGCAGCCATGGCAGAAATCACAGCCGAAGGTTCATTAATTGGCCATTGGGCCCCAGATTTCGCAGCAGCTGTTAAATTTCTAGGACCGTTATATACATCATATGGACCTAAAACATCAGCAATAAATAAAGCATTGAATTTCCCCTTTTCAAGTAATTTGGCCAAGTTAGTCCAATATTCAATAGTGTTGTAATCTCTGGATTTATCCTGGGGGTGTTTCCAGAGTCCGGGAGTTTGAAGACCAGGACAGGCCATATCAAAAGCATTGATTATAATTGGTGTTCTTTGCTTCTTTTGTCTCTTTGTTTCAGTAGTCATTTTCGATGATCTGTTAGTTACTTTGAAACTGAACCCCTGTTAGACCAGTCTCCGGGGGTTTTATATGAAACTCGGATACACATCGGATCTGATTTCTCAAAGCTGATGCAATATTGGCTAAAAACTGTGGCGTATAACGAATAATGGATTAGATCAAACAATAAAACGGTATTGGTGAAAAATTATTCTCTTCCTAATTGGGAATCTTGTTCCGTTCGCACACACATAAATTAGTTGCAATTTAACTATAACGTGGAGGTTTGTGGACCATGCAAATGTATGTAATTTAGTTAGTGGTCTGTTTTACAAGCCACACATTTGGATAATAAATCATTTATTACTGAGTTTGCTTTGACTGATTAATCCATCAAGTTTCAATAGTGAAAAGATTCCCAGGGTCCAATCTTGGGATTGCTTGAAATACTTCAGGATATTGGTAACATTACTGTTTCTTTCTTTCTCCCTCTTAATAGATCACCTTGTTGTAATTTTGGATTATTTACGTAGAATCCTGTTCAAAATTGTAGTAAACGATTGATTTTTATAAATATTTTGCTCAAATTTTGTAGAATTGGTTAAATCAACTTCGTTTATAACCTTAAAACAATGCCTGATGAATGTTCACAATTAATATATTGTCATATTACCACCAATTTCACACTTCGTGAAAACGTAAAAAAAATTAGTTGTAGTTAAATATTTTGTTGCAAAAAAATGTGGTTTACTATTCTTCATTTTCTTTAACCCCTGACAAGTTTAACATGCCAACAACGTGAGTTTTACCAAACATCTTGAGTAGAAGAATCGAAGTCTAACCTAATTAGAAAACCAAGTGCCCAACGTCAAATATTACGTGAAGCATATAAACTCAAAAATTCATTTACACCCCTAATTGAAACTTCCCCAAACATCCCCATAAAGCTTAATGCTCAAATAATGGATGACTTGATCAATTTCATAGACTCATATGAACCGAACAAAACAACCAAGATTCAAGAAATAATTCCCAAGAAACCAGAGACTAGAAAAGTGAAAATTGATAAACCCGCCACCGATACAACTAAGACTCAACGTCGATCCTGCAAAACCACCGTGGATTATAATGAATATAGCAGTGATGTTACTGATGGCGAGGAAGTATACATGAACTATAACGCCTCAAACACTCCCAAATATATTGGAAAATTTGTGAATATATCTGTTGGTGATAGAATTAAAAGAAAATGTAAGACATGTGGTTCAATCTACAATGATTTGAAGGGATTTAATCGTCATTTCCAGAGTAAACATAGAGGTCGTTAATTATAAACAGAGAATGCTTAGATATTACCAAATCCTAACTGTTGGCAATTTCAAGATTTTAGCTACGTCACTTAATTATCACCGATTACGTCAATAAAACATTTAGCTAAAATTAGATTGCGGTTCGGGGGAAAGCAAATCGGATCCGCCACAATAGAATAGAATTTACGAAACTCCCCCCACTCACTAAAAAAAATAAATCTTTTCTGGAGAATATTTATCCGCTTACATAAGCAGAAATTACTACTGCCGTATTGGTATTATTAACTCCTGTTGATAACGGGATCAGTGAAGGTTATAAAGCACGTTGCTGTCATGCTGTTCAAGTTCGGAGGCTCAAGTATAAGGTAATTGATTTGGAAGAGTATAATATTTAAGTCTTCTAGGTAAGTCAATAGTTAAGGGCATCCACCGATAAGTCCGAGGTGATTACTAAGCTTAAACTGGTTGGTGGTTTCTATTTTTTGTTATCAGTTACACGATACCCTTCTATTGTTGGATCAATGATATAATAAATTGATGTCACCTTCAGTGACATACGCAGTCCATCCCTTATGTGACTCATCAAAACAAAAACACAATAGGTTTCGCCACCGTTTTTGATGCGGATATAATTGTCGGAGTTATCTTTTTTAACTGCGGATTGCAGTAATAAAAATAAATCCGATGAACACAAAAAAATACTTCGTAGTTTTAGAGAATGGTAAATTTGCCTCCAGTACTTTGAGCATTACGGCGAAGGGGCACGATTTCATATTAATAGTATCCCTGACGTTGACCTAGGCTAGTTCTTATCTACAACCTTCCCCATATCAAAGAAAACAACCAGTTGAAAAGCAGCCAAATCGTACGTCAGGCTGCTCTGTGTCTTAAACAAGGCCCGAAAAAAATATTTTGTTTTGTGCCGCTTGATCAAATGTAAGAAAAAAAATTCAAAATGGTATAAATTCAAAGTAAAGCCCCCCGAAGCTGTATTCCTTTTCAAACCTAATGATACTTCCATTTGAAATTTAATATTTAATATTTAGATAACTCCCTATATCTACTTTTCTTTTTTTGGGCATATTTAATTACATTTCCATAGTTTTATAATGAGTGAAGATCCACACTTCCTCAAGCAGAAACGTCTATTGACGTTCATGCTATCTAAAGCAGTTCCTCCTATTCCTAATGAAGAGGAAAGAAAACCTTATCCTGCCCAGAAAGCAAATGTACTATCTCGAGCTTTGTTTTGGTGGTTGAGACCAGTTATGCATACTGGGTATAGAAGAACATTACAACCTGAAGATTTATTTTATTTAACTGATGATATTAAAGTTCAAAGTATGGCTGATACGTTTTATAATTATATGAGTAATGATATTGAAAATGCTCGTCAGAAACATGTTGAAGAAAAATGTAAGGAAAGAGGTGAAACTGTCGCTACTTCTTCAGTTGATCGTGATACCGATTTGGCTGATTTTAAATTAAGTAAATTCTTGACTGTTTGGGCCCTTGCAAAGACTTATAAATGGCAATATACTTGGGCATGTACTCTTTTAACGTTGAGTCAAGTTGGTCAGACTACTTTACCATTACTTACTAAGAAGTTGATTCGATATGTTGAATTGAAAGCCTTGGGTGTTGAAACTGGGGTTGGCCGAGGTGTTGGTTATTCTATTGGATCAGCTGTTATTATTTTCATTGTTGGTGTGTTAATTAATCATTTCTTTTATCGTTCCATGTTAACTGGTGCTCAAGCAAAAGCTGTTTTAACCAAGGCATTATTGGATAAATCTTTTAAATTAAATGCAGAAGCAAGACATAAATATCCAGTGGGGAAAATTACTTCTATGTTGGGAACTGATTTATCTCGTATTGATTTTGCTTTGGGTTTTCAACCGTTCTTGATTTGTTTCCCTGTTCCTATTGGTATTGCCATTGGTATTTTAATTTGGAATATTGGTGTAGCTGCTTTAGTCGGGGTTGCAATTTTGGTTGTGTTTATGTGTTGTATTGCTGTTTCTACCGGTGCTCTTTTCAAATATAGAAAGAAGGCCAATGTTTTCACAGATTCTCGAGTTGATCATATTAAAGAAGCTTTAAATAATTTAAAAGTTATTAAATTTTATTCTTGGGAACCACCATATCATGATAATATTTCCAATATTAGACAACAAGAAATGAAGATTATTTATCGTATGCAAGTATTAAGAAATGTTGTTACATCATTTGCATTTTCCTTAACATTGTTTGCTTCGATGACTGCATTTCTTGTCTTGTATGCCATTTCAACAGGTGGTCAAAAGGATCCAGCTTCAATTTTCTCATCACTTTCATTATATAATATTTTGACCCAACAAGTTTTCTTGTTACCTATGGCTTTAGCCACTGGTGCTGATGCATTTATGGGTATTTCTAGAGTTGGTGAGTTTATGTCACAGGGAGAAATTGACCCAGATGAAGAAAATATCGTGGCTAATCCTGAAAAGAAACTTATTATGGATAAAGAAGAAACTGCGATTGAAGTTGATCATGCAAGTTTTGAATGGGAAGTCTTTGATGATGAAGAAGATGAAAAGAAGGATAAAAAGAAGGAAAAAGTTCATAAATCTGAAGTTCATTATCATGAAAAATCATCAGTTGAAAAAGATTCGTTAACTACTGCATCAAGTAATCCAGTTGAAGAAGAGTCTCAATTTCCTGGATTGAAAGATATTAATTTTTCAGTAAAGAAAGGTGAATTTGTTGTAATTACTGGGTTAATTGGATCCGGTAAGACTTCTTTACTTAATGCTGTTTCTGGGTTTATGAAGCGAACTCATGGTTCTGTTAATACCAGTGGTTCATTATTACTTTGTGGTTATCCCTGGGTTCAAAATACTACCGTTAAGGAAAATATTCTCTTTGGAGAAGAATATGATGAAAAGAAATATAAACAAGTTATTTATGCTTGTTCTTTAGAAGCTGATTTAGAAATTCTTCCTGCTGGAGATCGTACTGAAATTGGTGAACGTGGTATTACATTATCTGGTGGACAAAAGGCGAGAATCAATTTAGCTAGAGCTGTTTATGCCAATCGAGATATTATTTTGTTGGATGATGTTTTAAGTGCCGTTGATGCTCGTGTTGGTAAACATATTATGAATAATTGTATTTTGGATTTACTTAAGGAAAAAACCAGGATTTTAGCTACCCATCAATTATCATTAATTGGTTCAGCTGACCGAGTTATCTTTTTAAATGGTGATGGTTCAGTTGATATTGGAACTGTTGAACAATTATTAGCTACAAATGCAGGATTCAGTAAATTGATGACTTTTAATAGTGAGGCTCAAAAGGAGGAAGATGAAGAAGAAGAAACTGAAGAAGTTGCAGCTTCTGAAGATGAGGAATTTGAAATTGAAAAGGAAATGATTCAACGTCAATTGACGCGACTTTCCACTAGGGCTTCCACTAGAGCTGGTGAACCTGAAGATGAAGAAGCAATTCATCGTGAATTCAACACTGATGAAACTGCCGATGGGAAATTAATTGATGAAGAAGAACGAGCAGTTAATGCAATTAGTATGCGTGTTTATGGAAGATATATTGAATTGGGGTCTGGAAAATTTGGTCCATATGTGTTTGGTCCATTATTGCTTTGTTTCCTTATGTTTGCTACATTTTGTTCGATCTTCACCAATACTTGGTTATCATTTTGGGTTGAAAGAAGATTCCCCCTTGAAGATAAAGTATACATTGGTGTTTATATTATGTTTACATTTTTGGCATTTATCTTTTTAACCATTGAATTTATCCTCTTGGTTTATTTAACCAATACTGCATCAGTTAAATTGAATATTTTGGCCATGAAGAAAGTTTTACATGCACCAATGGGATTTATGGATACTACACCCTTGGGAAGAATATTGAATAGATTCACTAAGGATACTGATGTATTGGATAATGAAATTGGTGATCAATTAAGATTTTTCTTATTCACTTTGGCTAATATTATTGGGGTTTTAATCTTGTGTATAATTTATTTACCTTGGTTTGCCATTGCTATTCCATTTCTCGGTTTCTTATTTGTTGCCATTGCCAATTATTATCAAGCTTCGGCACGGGAAATCAAACGTCTTGAAGCTATTCAAAGATCATTTGTTTATAATAATTTCAATGAAACTTTAAGTGGTATGACTACAATTAAAGCATATCA
Organism: Spathaspora sp. JA1; assembly: GCA_003676035.1. NCBI lineage: Eukaryota > Fungi > Ascomycota > Pichiomycetes > Serinales > Debaryomycetaceae > Spathaspora > Spathaspora sp. JA1. The sequence continues at coordinate 17,784 of NSGQ01000051.1, read as the reverse complement.
TGCTGTGCCTAGATTTCTTGAAAAGAATAATTATTTAATTGATAAAATGAATGAAGCTTATTATTTAACAATTGCCAATCAACGTTGGTTAGCCATTCATATGGATATGGTTGCTTCGCTATTTGCATTATTAATTGCCTTGCTTTGTGTTAATCGAGTATTCCGGATTTCTGCTGCATCCGTGGGGTTAATTGTAGCGTATGTTTTCCAAATTGCCGGTCAATTATCTATGCTTATTAGAACATTTACTCAGGTTGAAAATGAAATGAATTCGGCTGAGAGATTGGATAGTTATGCTACTCATTTACCTGAAGAAGCTCCTTATGTTATTACTGAGAAGACACCACCTCCAAATTGGCCCGATAAGGGTAGTATTGAATTTAGAGGGGCTTCCTTGGCGTACAGACCTGGATTACCACTAGTGTTGAAAAATTTAAATTTCACGATAAAGCCACTGGAAAAAATTGGTATTTGTGGTAGAACCGGGGCTGGGAAATCTTCAATAATGACGGCATTGTATAGATTAAGTGAATTAGAAGCTGGGAAGATATTCATTGATGATTTAAATGTTGGTGAAATGGGATTGAAGGATCTTCGATCAAAACTTTCAATTATTCCTCAAGATCCTGTGTTATTCCGAGGTACGATTCGTAAGAATTTAGATCCTTTCAATCAATCATCTGATGATAAATTATGGGATGCATTAAGAAGAACTGGTCTAATTGAAGAAGGTAAATTAGAACAAATTAAATTAACTGGAAAGACTGAAAATAACGACTCAGTATTACATAAGTTCCACTTAGATCAAAGTGTTGAGGATGAAGGTACGAATTTCTCCCTTGGAGAACGTCAATTAATTGCATTTGCTCGTGCCCTAGTTCGAGATTCCAAGATTTTAATATTGGATGAAGCTACTTCTTCAGTTGATTATGAAACTGATTCCAAGATTCAACATACAATTATTAGGGAATTTAGTCATTGTACTATATTGTGTATTGCTCATCGATTAAAGACAATTATTAATTATGATCGGATCTTGGTGTTGGATAAAGGTGAAATTAGGGAATTTGATACTCCTTGGAATTTATTTAAATCTGATGGAAGTATATTTCAACAAATGTGTCAACGTTCAAACATTACTGATCAAGATTTTGCAAATATTACTGCGTTTTAGTTAAGGTTTTATAGAGAATTAATAACAACAAGCGATAGCGAAGTTGTATAACTATATTCTTTGGTAGATCTTCATCTCTGATAACTGAGCGATAGCGAAGTCGAAAGACTACTAAAGAACTATTCATCACTCCAGCTCCTTTTCTTCTAGAAAAGGCACTGTTTTCAGCTTATATAGGGTAAGGCAGAGACCAAGTAGGAAGTACTGATTTGCACATTCAAAAACTTTGCAATTGTATGCACAGAGGGTAAAAGTTTGTTGTTACTTGGTTACGGAGTTCATGTGGATTAACCCTTGTAGTGATACTCCAAGGGGCACATTTTCTATAAACTCTCTACACCGTTTGTTACAGGATATCAAATTCTAACTCCACTCCAACATATTTAAACCTCTATCTGTCTCGAAAGCCTACAATATGAGACGTGCTACGGTTTGTAACCCGGTCTAGTTTGCAGGGGAGTACTTTAGCACATGTCGCAGGGAATGTCGCACTCAGCCTCCGCCCTGAGACAAAAACAAAAAAATCTCAACTTGAAACTAAGTGACTTTTTCTTATCTACATACAAGTTCGTACACTTGAACGTAATCCATGCAATTTAAAGCTCAAACTCCTCCACTTTCCGCTACAGATAAGCCTCAATCGCACCATGATGGTGTTCAAATCAAGAAATTGTTTAATAAATTAAGTGGACAACCTGAATCATATTGTCGTAAATCAAATTATACCTTTGGTAAAACTTTGGGTGCTGGTTCTTTTGGAATTGTTAGATATGCTAGAGATAACGGCACTAATGAAGAAGTTGCCGTTAAGATTATATTAAAGAAAGCGCTTAAGGGCAATGAGTCGATGATTATTGACGAATTACATCTTTTGCAACAATTGAATAATCCTCATATTGTTGGGTTTAGAGATTGGTTTGAAAGTAAGGATAAGTTTTATATTGTGACTCAATTGGCTACTGGTGGTGAATTGTTTGATCGGATTGTTCAAAAGGGGAGGTTTACTGAACATGATGCTTCTTTGGTGATTGTTCAAATGTTGGAGGCTCTTAATTATTTACATGAAAAGGATATTGTTCATCGAGATATTAAACCGGAAAATGTCTTGTATTTGACTCCTGAAGAAAATTCAAATATTGTGTTGGCTGATTTTGGAATTGCTAAACAATTGCAGAATTCCAACGAGAAATTAACTTCTCTGGCTGGATCGTTTGGGTATGCTGCTCCTGAGGTTATATTAAGTACTGGTCATGGTAAACCTTGTGATATTTGGTCTTTGGGGGTAGTTACATATACTTTACTTTGTGGGTATTCTCCATTCAGATCAGAAAATGTTCAAGATTTTATTAATGAAGTTAAACATAATAATGCTGTTATATTCCATGCTGATTATTGGAAAGATGTTTCCAAAGATGCTCGTAGATTCATTATTAAATCGTTACAATATGACCCGGAAAAACGACCTACCGCCTCGGAGTTGCTTAACGATCCTTGGATTGTTTCAATTGCTGAACAACATAAGGAATGTGATTTATTACCACATTTGAAACAAGGTTTCGACGCCAAGGCTAAATTCAGACAAGTTGTAGAAGTAGTCAAATTGAATAATAGAATCAAGAGATTGAAACAAATCCAAAGTGAAGAAGATGATGATCCAAATGAAATTAATTTATTTAATGATTCAGGATCAGTCATGTCTACAGCTTCAAGAGTTCCCTCGGGTGTTGAACCTTCTCCTTTATTAACTTGGAAGAAGTTTTCAAATGTATTGAATAACTTGGATCAAGATCGATCAAGAGCTTCATTGTCTCCTATGCCTGCTTATGGGGAAGATTTAAAACAACAAAAGAAGAAAGAGACTACTGCTAATGCATTTATTCAATTGGTGCATGCTGCTAATGAGAATAGAGAGAGAGTAGCTAATTTTGAAGAGAAGCCTGAAGAGGAGAGTAAGGAGAAGGAGAAGAATAGTCTGTAAGTGTATACTTTGATATGAATAATTTTTATTTTACTAATTTATCTAGATTTCCTTGACTTCCTAATTAGGAAATACACCCCGTGCTCCCCTTCCATACGTTGAAATCTCAATTTTTTGTTTTTCTTTTTTTTTTTTTAATCTGAATTTCCAAGACAAACGAAAATTTTTGACCAAACAGTGATAGCCAACACATTATAGATAACCTTCCTTTGTATTATACTAGCTATGTCAGACCTATCACGAGAATCTACTCGGACACCACCATTAAAGCAAAACACCCCACAACTATTTCTTGATGTGGTGGACAAGACCAAAGAAGCCGTGTCTAAATTCACCGAGATTGATGCATGTACTTATAGTTCCAAACAACTTGGCTCGTCACAAATGCAAGAGTTTATGACTTGTGATTGTGTTGAAGACTGGGATGGAGAATTACTGTTGAATTTAGCCTGTGGTGAAGATTCCCATTGTATTAATCGAGTCACTTCGGTTGAATGTATGAATCGACATTGTCTATGTGGGAACGATTGTCAGAATCAACGGTTTCAAAAACGAGAATATTCCGCGGTGTCGGTGTTTCAAACGGAATTAAAGGGGTATGGATTAAAAGCGGATTTACCTATAAATGAAGGACAATTCATTTATGAATATATCGGAGAAGTTATTGATGAAACGACATTTAGAAACCGCATGGTTGAATATGACCAGAAACAGTTTAAACACTTCTACTTTATGATGCTTAAATCGGATTCATTCATTGATGCCACTGTAAAGGGGTCCCTTGCTAGATTTGTAAACCATTCCTGTTCACCCAATGCATATGTTGATAAATGGGTGGTTGGTGATAAATTACGGATGGGGATTTTCGCTAAACGGAAAATAGTAAAGGGTGAGGAAATCACATTTGATTATAATGTAGATAGATATGGTGCTCAATCACAACCTTGTTATTGTGGAGAACCAAATTGTATAAAATTCATGGGTGGTAAGACTCAAACTGATGCAGCATTATTACTTCCGGAAGGTATTGCTGATGCACTTGGTGTAAGTTCAAAACAGGAGAGAGTATGGTTAAAGGAAAATAAACATTTACGACAACAACAATCGGATGATTCGGTAATAAATGAAATGTTTATTAAACAATTGGAGATTAGTTCCTTGAAAGAACTGGATGTTTCTAAAGTAATTGGTGCATTAATGAAATCTCAAGATGAATTAATTGTTGAGAAATTAATTCAAAGAATATACATGACTGATGATCCAAATTTAAATGTGTTAATTATTAGATATCATGGATATAAAACATTATCGAATATTCTTGAAAAGAGAAACACAAACGAAACATTAGTGAAAATGATTCTTGAAATATTATCAAAATGGCCAAAAGTTACAAGAAACAAAATCTCCTCATCTCAAATTGAAGATATAATTAAAGAAATTGAAAATAAAACCAACAACGACACGATAAAACTGTTGGCTAGTGATTTATTAACTGAATGGTCGAAATTACAAATGGCATATCGTATTCCTAAATCAAAACCCAATGAAACACCTTCATATTCAAGAATATCTCGATCACCAGAACATGACACAAGCACCCTCATCAGTGCTGAATCCTCGCCTAAAGAACCTAGTCCTGAAGAACCACCATTACCTGAAGGTTGGGAAGTTGCATTTGATCCAAACACCAAAAACAATTACTACTACCATCGCGCATTACAAATTTCACGATGGGATCGTCCCGTATCTTCCGTGCCTCGTGGTCCTAAACCACCAAAGGGTCCAAAACCACCAACTGGTCCAGGAGCATTTAAACGCAGTGGTGGTTCAAGCACTCCGACAAAGTTCCCTCTGGAAGCCGATTTAGCTAAACGAGAAGAACGAAGAATTCAAATGGCGAAAAATGAACAATATCGGGCCTTACAGGAGAAGGAACGTCAATTACAAGCATTGATTGAACAAAGTCGAGAAGTTGAACGGAAAAAACAAGAGGAGTTACAACAGGAACAAAAGAAACCGGAGAAGAAAGTAAAGAGTGTTAAACATGATGATGTTTCTGTTGAAGCTAAATGGAAACATGTCCTTGCTAAACATGTACCTAATCTTATCAAGAAGTATGAGAAAGAAATAGGAAGAGATAATCTTAAAGGATGTGCTCGAGATTTAGTCAATAGTTTAGCATCAAAAGAAGTTAAAATTGACCCCAAGAGCTCTCCACCAAAGGAATTAGATCATCATAAATTAAAAAAGATTAAAGAATTTTCAAAAACTTTCATGGAGAAATTCTTGATAAAGTATCGAACTAAACATGAAAAGAAAAGACCGAGAGAAGAAGAAGATGAAACAAGTCAACCTAAACGTAGTGAAGTCGCTACTAATGGGAACTAATATAGACATAATTTTTGTATTAATAAAATTCTGCATTAAACCTTACTTAATAAATTTGGTAAATTTTCAATAGATTCACTTCCAAATGTAATTTTATACGTGGCGGCAAATAAAGGATATTCATGTAATTTACCTACATTACTCAACAATTCATGAACTTCAGTAATTGTAACAATCCCTTGGGAACTTTGACCATTTAATAATGCTCGTTCTGCTTCATGAGCATCAGCACCTGTCTCGGCCATATATTTCCCAACTTTAACATTTCTACCACCTAAACAAGTGGTAATTAAATCTGCCACCCCAGCAGATTCCTTAGTGAATGTTTCCGACACGGATTCGGGAAAGAACGTTTCTGAAAATTTAACAATTTCCAATAATCCAACTCTCATTATTGCTGATTTGGCATTATCTCCCCAACCTAACCCTTCAACAAACCCCACGGCAAGAGCAACGACATTTTTCAATGCACCAGCCACAGAAACTCCCGCGACATCTTGAATAATATTAACATGGAAATAAGGTCTATGGAACACGGCTTTCAATATAACTTCATCGATATCTTTACCTGGACCACGATAATCTTCGGGTAATTTATAGGCAATTGTGGTTTCTGACCATTTTTCCTTGGCAATTTCCGGAGCTAAATTAGCCCCTGATAATGCCCCACATACAATCCCCAATTCATCGGATATGTGACTCGACAACAATTTACACCCATCTTTATTAACTTCCAACCCTTTTAAACAAGAAATCCCTCTTGTAGTGTGAGGTACATGACCTTTTAATTGTTTTAAAATTGAAGTTAAATGTTGATGAGGGAAATTGAAAACAATTAAATCAGCGCCTTCCACCGTCTTCAAGATATCGGGATTAGCCACGATATTTCTAGGTAATTTAACACCAGGTAAATATTTAACATTTTCCCGTCTGGTATTTATAATATCAGTTAAATTTTCTCCATTAATTTTTTCTTCATAAACATACATTTGGACATGATGTCTAAAAAGACGAGGTCTAGCAAGACAATTTTCTGCAATTATTTTAGTTATTGTTGTACCCCAACTACCACCTCCCAAAACACAGATTTTGTAGGGATGATCTGGTCTTGCTTCAAGACTAAATTTAGTCAAGGGTAAGATCCCTGTGCTTGATAATTCAGGATCTAAAATCTGCAGAATTTGTTTTAATCTATTGGTAGCTTGTAATGAAGACATCTCTACTCCCCTTGCTTTATCTGGTGTTTTTTAAAAAGTTAGCCAAAAATTGCCTTTATATGTTTTGCTCCACTCTCAAAATTAAACCCAACAAAATTCGATTGAAAAAAAAAAATAAATGGAAAAATGGAACCTTAAAAATATGGAGTAAAAAAAGAAAAAAAAAGAAGAAAATTATTTATTAACCTTTTAAGGTTTTTACTTAACGTCTGGTAAAGAATATAATTTAGTGTTCTAAGTCCGTGGATGTGAGTCCGGAGTTTTGAGTTTAATTCAAGCTTTTGAAAGTTTACTGCAAAGTGTGATATACCTACAACTAAACACAACAACACAAAACGGAACTAGCTGGACATAGATCTATGCTAGATCTGGTTTACATTATCCAGCAGATTATTACTCAAATCTATCGACTTAATCAGTAATTGTAGCATCACATGTTTACAGCCATGATGGTAGTAAGCTCCAGATATATTTTTCTTGTGTTATTTTTCCGTGGCATTACCTTTTTTTTTGCTTTCTTATCAGGGATACGATTTTTCATTACCTTTGATAAACAGGAGATCAGTTATTCTCGCAACTATATCTTTATCGTCTCCTTAGTGTTGATTTTCTTGAAACATGTGCATTGAATAGTCTAAACTCTATAAACATTCACTTAAGCGAACCAATGCACATTCCTAGGACCAAGTTAAAATACGAAACGGACCCGAAATTTAGCTCCTGACTAAAATTAAATAATCAACAATAGGCTTTCACTGTTCGGGTAAACTTAAACTCCAATGGATCACATTTTCTTGTGATGTGAAATTATTCCGAGGTTTAGATTGATGTCCCACAAAATCAACCAAAAAAATAAATTGGCTCCGAGGTTTGACTTGTGCAACCATTTCTCTAAATGGAAATTTTGGAGTCACTAGACAGAAGATGTTCATTGTATCTCTGGGATGACAATGTTAAGTTTTCATCGAAGTTCGATAAGGGTTCAGTTTTTTTCTTGATTCGTGACCTAGTGGTTCCAACTTAAAACTATAATTTTAAATTTACTCGTAATCATGTAATTCTAACCTCTCATATGCAATTGCAAGCAAAATTGTTTCAACTTGATATTATTCAATTGCTTAGCGTCGATGATCTTGCACCAGAAGTATAATTGCTCAACCATGTGATTTAAACGATAGAATTGCGAAATGTTCAAATCGGGATCGGAGTTGCCCATTTTAATCATGATAGCAAATTTTTGTTGTTGTTGCTTGATCTAATGTAAGTAATTAGACCCTGCTCAATGGTCGGTCGAACATAAATTGGTTTGATTCTGATATCAAATTGTTCAATTATACTCTGCTCAAGTGGAACTGTATGCGCTACCACTAAAATGTCAATTTCTTGAGAATTAGTGGTTAGATTAGAATGAATTACACCGTGTTCTAGGTCTCTCTTGTGCTCTCCATCACTGTAAATCTTTCGTCTTGGTTGTTATTACCTTGAAACGTTCATTTGAACTTTTGGAAATGTTGTAATGTTGTTCTCTGTTGGTCTTGCTATGCAAGATGTATTGATACTTAATAAATAAAGCTCCATAGAGTTGAAATTTCATTCTGCATTCAAAATACCAGGAATATGGGAATCTTCAATGATTCCCCAATGCAACGCAAAGGTTTCGACCTTTTTGAAATGTTCAACTTGCACTGCAAGACGATCATCATTATTGAAAAAATTACCCTGAGTCAAATTCTTCCAATTGATAATTAATTTAATTAGTGTAATGATTTGAATTGAAGAGTTCTACCTCAAAGGGACTGGCTGGAACATTTCTAAATAGATTAGACCAATTAGTATACTGGTAGCGAAAGGGTTTGCTGGCAAACTTTCAATGTTGGAATGTTCCCCAAAATTCAGGTTCACCATATGATGTATATTCCTTCTATTAGACTGAAACTTACCTTGATTCCCTCAAAACAAGACCGATTAGTGGCCCATTTATGGATCAATTGACTAGCACTGAACTTCCCCTTATATCTCCATTCAATAGGAGACTAGTTGGAAAGAACTTTCCGAAGTCCTTTCATCCAGTAGAGAAAGAACGTGTCTCTTAAGATGAAAAGCCACACTGTGTAGGTTGTATTCAAGGTGCACTCAGTTTCAACTGACCTGATGTCCCTAGTCATCCTAATTCATCCCACCAAGGATGTTTCTTCTTCAGAATGACCCTATTTCGAGCTGGGGACATCAAATTTCATTTTAGTTTGAAATGTATTTCCTCTAGCAATAACCTTACCATCCTAAATATCGAAACCTAGCCATCCTATACAGATATTAGTTATCGACCATCATAGGTAGTTAGTTCTCTCCAACTTCTTGGACTGTCAATCCCTGGATTTAACTGTATGAGCTTTAGACCATGTTTCCATTGTTCTTACCAACATCTACTAGTGTGGCTCATTGGATTAAATAATCAATTAAATCCAAATAATCCCTTGAAGAGGCCCAGTCATAACACACGAGTACAATGAATGCAACTTCTGGAAATACAACCAAATTAAACCATAAGCCTATGCACATAGATGACTTAGACTTGGTAGCTTTAAACTTTCAAAAAAGTTAAGCGGCTTTTTGCAAGAACTTTGTGAATGCCACAATAACCCAGCAAATCCTATTGTTTTAATTTTAAAATTCAAATTCCCTAAATTAATTACTTTTTGACCTATCATGTCTCGCCGAATGCGCGAGAATAATAGCGAATGGCCCATTTGCAATCTAATCTTACACAATACTTCACCCACACTTGGAATGGCCACACTTCCCACCACCACTTGTAGTTAACTACTCCTATTCCTACTCCCCTCTATCATTGAACAAAGAGACATTGTTTCCGTTGATTGGTAATACCCAGTTTCCAAACGGAAAGTGGATGCGCACTTATGCACTGATGCCACAGTTTTGGATGCAAAAAAAGAAAGAAAAAAAAGACTGCACGGGGTGTTAAATGGACCCTTGATGGATTCACTTGTCGGAAGTATGTTAGACTCGAAAGGATCTCGCTTATTGTTATAAGTCATATTTTAAGTGTGGAGACCCATTTGAAACTTTGACCAAGAGGTTTAACCTTGGTTTTAGGTTAATTATCACCACATTTCCAATTCATGCACACCAAAAATAATTATACATTTCCAAAACTAAAATCAAACACTAAACTACATGACTATAAAGCTATAAATCCCAATCCAGTCTATGAGAATGATACTTACTAAATCTATTAGAAGAAGAGCCACCGCCTTCCCTGGTTTCTTCTTCATTTTCTTCCTCCTCTTCCTCATCATCATCTCCTTCTTCTCCTTCTTCTGTAATTTGGTTACTTCCTCTTTTACCCAAATAATTCAAATTATCAATGTATAATTTCTTTTCTGAATTTCGTTTACATGTTAAAGTACCCATATGTCGTTTCAATGCATCCTTTCTTGCAAATCCTTTACCACATAATTCACAAATATTAGGAGGGATACTTAAATGTTGTTTTTCATGACGTTTTAAATCTGAAGATCTTCTAAATGACATTGAACATTTATCACAAAGGAATTTACGCGAAGGGTTTTCGGAATTATCACCGGCACTACTCAGTTTTCTTGATAATGAAATCAGTTGTGTTCGAGAACTTGATTCGAGAATTGACGAAGATCTTCCTCCGGAATCTCCAATAAGGAAATTCCATCCTTCTTCATCACCCAGAGGATTATGTGTCTGAAGACCACCATAATTCTCTGTCTGTTTTGGTCTATTGGTGCTTCCAGTGAAAATATCATTACTAAGATTAGGAAATTGAGAATAAAACCCTTGAATCATTAATTTTCCTTCATTATCAGCTTTAATTTTTTCCAGTTGAGAGATTGGGTTACCATGAGGAGAACTAGCATATTGTAAACGAGTTAACAAATCTGAGATTGTAGGATCAACTAATTGATTATCATGACCCAGGACGCCTTGAGCAGTAGCTACAAGTGCATCTCTAGCTAATCTTAAAAACCGTTGATCTTCATTTTCTTCGCGTTGTTGTTCGGAAGATCGCTGTTGTTGTTGTTGTTGTGGCGGTTTGTCTGGTTGACCTCGAGTATAACTCATATTTGGTTGTGGTGAAGTATATGAACTTTCTGACCTTGGTCGTTTACTAGGTGGGGATGTAGATAAAAGTGGACTTTGTTGAAGTACAGAAGTAGGATAGGGAGTAGTAGGATTAGCAAAAACACCTAAGGAACGCATATCATAAGATCTTAAAAGTGGTGGTGGTGCAGGCGCAGGTATTGAGGATGGTAGCGACGGTATTACTGGTGACGGTAGATCTAAATGTTGTGATCGTAAAACTGGTAGTTGATTATAATTAGTAGTTGAATGTCTTTGTCGAGGAGAAAACCGTTGGAATGTTGTATGTTGTTGTTGCGGCTCTTGTTGTTGTTGTTGTTGTCTTTGTTGCTGTTGCTGTTGTGGTTCTAGTTTATCGTTAGTATTTGGATTGCGTTGTTCCATATGAATCTAATTCCCAAAAATGGTTATGATTTTGCAGTTTTTTTGGGGTGTATGGTTGGTAATGTCTCATATATAGATTCTTGTTTGTCAAGAACATATACGAATTATGGCTATAAACGGAAATGTCAAAAAATGTCAATATTTCTAGAAAAAAAAATCCCACTGTTCACAGTCTCACTATTTGTATAATAATATAAAGGGTATCTAAGCTAAGCCAGTGTGGATTCAAAGTCCATAATTTTTACCCTGCAATTAATATGATGACATTTGTCCGTGGTTCACAATCATATTTATTGTAAAAAACGGCAAAAAAAAAAAAATTCGGAGCCTTTTGTGTGCATTTTATTGTGGCCAGCCACAGTAAAACCCAACCCAAAAAAAAAAAAAACAATTGATCCGTGTGCCTTATGGTATTTTACCGCTGAAATATGCAGTTAGGATCTCCGAACAAAAAAGTGGGAAGTTTATTAATGATACCATGCCATAGTTTGAGTATTCATTTTGGTGATTAACGCGGGTGGGTTGAATATATAGGGTAGTCCGATGTTGGTTCCGATAAGCTTCTCACTCAGTTACGCCAAAAAAATAAAAATCGTGCAATTAAAAGTTCATTTTTGGGAAATCAAACGATAAATTCATATATAAAAAGACTGTTAACATACCTTTAAAAGTATTCCTATTACCTGTAATATAATGATAGATCTTACCTTCCGTGTGAGTACAAAATGTTAAAGATTAGGATAAACTTGAGATGACCGAGGACTTTTTTTAAAAAAATAGAAAAATTGTGGATTTTTGATTTATAAATACTTGAAATCTCAGTGTATATTGTAATTTTGCCACTTGATGATGTTTATCCTTGAGGATATTAATAATTTTAGGATAGGCACTTCTTAAATGGAACTGTCTCCACTCGGTATTTCTTTCTTTATTTCTTTTTACTTTTGCCCTGCTTTGTTAAAAGTAGTTTATATGGGGGAATTTTTCCCTACGGAGTATTTAAAAAAAATCAGGAAATTATTGCAAAAAATTAGCACCAGTCATGTGACTTAAAATAATATTATCGTTTTTTAGTCCTGTCGCTCCCACCCCTCAAAATTCTTTGTCCCCCTATCAACCTGTTTTTACACAATTGCAACTGATAACTAGACACGCCCTTGTATGGATAAAAAGGCAAATGCCGTATGAAGTTAAATTAACTGCATATGAAAAGATGCGTGTGTTACTTCCGCCTCTTTTGAAGAGCCGCGGTACCTTGAGAATAGAAGGTTACTAGTTGTGTTTACGTTGATTGTTTGACTAGTAGTTGTAAAACCTTGATCTATAACTTTTCTATTTGCATTGGAGTAAATGTCCTTTTAAGTGGTTAAATGAACAAACTTTAGAACACAAACTTTTGTACATCAAAATATTCCAACAGCATACTGGTTTAAACGAGCTTAAACAACAAGTAATAATGCTGTTTAACATGATTGGAATGAAGTAAATTTAGACAGCTAGTTGTTACGCTCACATTTAATATCACAACTTAGCATTACAAGGCTAACAAGTCTAGCGGTGATAGAGTATAATTTTAACTAACATGACAGTTGAATTTTCTCAGTTATCTAGCACTTGTAAATATTTATATCAGCTTGCTTTATATCGACAGTAGCATCGCTTCACGGCTATTATACTTCGAATAAATAAATCTCAAAGTTTTGTCGAAATTATCAACCTCTTATGAAAATAGAATTTTAAACTTAATGAAGTCCAGTATATTTGATTCTTCAATTTTAACAGTACATCATAATTTTCACTGTCCCCTCTCAATATAATCTTGCCTTCACCCACCTTCGCTGCTTACCTGGTTTATTCTTCTACTGTATGGTTCAACAGGAGGTTGCAAAAAAAAAGCATCTCCCAAATTCTACATGTTACAATTTACATGTTATATTTTACAGTTTTGTCGGCACCTATGTAACCTGCAATGTTTTTATCCCAGACTTTTGTAGCGAAGAAAAAAAAACATCAAAGGTAAAAGTTACCACTTACCCGCTTTATTCAAGCAAGCACATATATATAACTACAAATGACATCATACCAAGACCTTCCTTCGCGCCAGAAGTCGCAACGGATATTCAATCGGATGAAACAGCAACAACAACAGCAGGGACATCAACGGGAGAAATTCCAACCCTATAAATCCCGTCCCAAGACAATTTCCAACATTCATGAATTACTTCCTGGATTGAATGATATTAGTGATGCATTTGAAGCACTTCCGTTGGACATCATCAAATATTTCACTTTACTTAAGGAAATCGACGCCAAGTGTATCAACACAGTTCCTCAAATTAACCATCATATTAAAACATATATTGATTCTCTTCATAGTGATAATACCGAGAATCCGAGCACAAGTTATAATAGATTGAATTTAATCAAGGATAAGATTAATGAAATCATACCATGTTTAGAAGAGAAGATGCATGTTACTTCAGTAGCTAGTGATTTGTTAGCTAAACATATGATGAGAATCGATCAAGATTATAAATTAATTGTTCATAATAATGAAATTCCTGAAAGTATCCGGATTGGACCTTTGAATCATCCGGCTATGATTATGGATTCTAGTGGAGGTTCAGGAGTTGGCTCAGGGGCAGTTGATAGATCTGTACCTAGTCAAAGAAGTGAGAGTAGAAGGGAAGCATTAGCGGCCAAAAAGGCAAATAAAGAAACTGATGAAGATGTTAGAGGCAGTAATGTGAGCACGACAGTTAATAATGGTCATTCTAATGCTGGAAGAAAGAAAAAGAATAAAGAAGGTACACCTCAAGTACAGCCACTGCATCCAGTTAACAATTCAGTGGTGCCACCAGGGAACCCTTCAAATAATCCAAGAATAAATTCTGCTTCATCCAATGCTTCAACCGGTTCGTTGTCTCATACTTCGCTATCAACCAGCAATACAACTAATAAAAAGAGAGGAAGAGGAAGCGATGATCGTAGTTTAACTCCTAGTAATAATAATCCATCCAAACGAGGAAAACTGAAAAAGAATGAATATGACGATGATGAAGTGGATGCCAAATCCTCAAGTCAAACCAAAGATTCTCGAGGCAATGAACCAACGTATTGTTATTGTAATCAAGTTTCATTTGGAGAAATGGTGGGATGTGATGGTGATGATTGTAAACGAGAATGGTTTCATTTACCATGTATTGGATTTAAAAATCCACCAAAGGGGAAATGGTATTGTGATGATTGTTTAGTAAAAATGAAGAAAGCAAAGAAGTAAGTATTGTGTGTATGTAATTTTTAATATAAAATGAGTGCAAATATTCTTGTGTTACAATTTAAGGTTTATATCTCGGGGTTACTTTGGTGGAGGCAAAAAAAAAAGCTTACGTCAACAGAGTAGCATATTGCTGAACCGAGGTATTGGTAAGGCGGTGTTGTTTTGACACACTTTGCCATTATCTAATCTATTGTCCAGTGACTAATATCACAGTGAGAATAATAGAACTTGGAATTTTTGTCATTTTTATATGTAGATGTGAAATTGTGTCTTGGTCTTTTGTGTTTACTTATAAGACTATGCGGAGGGGGATACGAGCAAATAAAAGCATTTTGGGTATGGGCTTAGGATGTAGATAAGGCAATATATGTTATTGGTTAAAGATTAGACGAAGAAGACGAAGGAAAAATTTCAATTGTTTAATCACATTGACTTATCTTTAGTAATCTATACGGGGTGAAGGTGGGGTGGGATTAACTTAAGAACAATGGGAGATTGACAAGAATTCGGAAAATGGCGGAGGAAGGGAACTTACTAAAAAGGCACTAGAAAAAAAAAGCCCCCAATAATGACAGGCGAATTTCAATATTTGAAACAGAGTCGGTCAGCTACACACACAACACACACGAGGCGGTGCATCTGCAAATGGACATAGCAAGCGAGTAATACTGGGAGTGTAACCACAGCAATAACTGATTATAATTGCTTACACTTATATAGTCATTAGTAGCGATAAAAAGAGCCAATGTCAACTTCATTTCGTCACCTTTTTCTTGTCGCGAAAATTCTCACCTGAAGAAGGCGGCGACGACGACGAATCAACCAACAAGGCCAGGCCGAAAAATTTCACCATCACTTCTTTTTTTTTTGCGTTGTTTCGTTTGTTCACCTTTGTCCCCCTTTCTTTATTTTTTTCTCTCCTTCAATTTCCATACATAAAACCTGACTTCCATTTCCAATTGGAAATATTTTGGAATTCGTCGTTCATAATCTCAAAGGGGATTTAATATATAAATTCGTTAGTTTGACACGCGATTCGCATATAATCATTTCCATCAATTATTTCCATTAGAACCTTAGATTTTTACCCAGCATACTAAATTGTTTTTACGCATAAACCACCACAAATACATAATCATATATACATACATACACATATACCATGTTAAGAGAATACAAATTAGTTGTTGTCGGTGGAGGTGGTGTTGGTAAATCTGCACTTACTATTCAATTGATTCAATCACATTTTGTTGATGAATATGATCCGACCATTGAAGATTCCTATCGTAAACAATGTACCATTGATAATGATCAAGTAATGTTGGATGTTTTAGATACTGCTGGTCAAGAAGAATATTCAGCTATGAGAGAACAATATATGAGAACAGGTGAAGGATTCCTCTTGGTTTATTCTATAAATTCCCGTAATTCAATGGAAGAATTACAATCATTTTATGAACAAATTCTTCGAGTTAAAGATAGTGACCAAGTTCCAGTCTTGGTTGTTGGAAATAAATGTGATTTAGAAATTGAACGACAAGTTAGTTATGAAGAAGGTTTAGCATTGGCTAAATCTTTTGGTTGTCAATTTTTAGAAACTTCAGCAAAACAAAGAATTAATGTTGAAGAAGCATTTTATGATTTAGTAAGGTCAATTAGAGATCAAGGTACAATCCGAGACATTATTGATACAAATGAGTATAATAGTAATGGCAATATAGATCAACAACAACAAACTCAAGGACAACTAGAACAACAAAACAATCAACAGCAACAACAAGCTTCACTGCTACAACAAGGATACCCTTCACCCTTGACACAACAAGAAGAGGTGGCGGGACAAAATGTTACAGATGCAGCTGCAAGAAGAAAACAACAAGTGAAACAACATCAACCAGCTGAAGGAAAAGAAAAATCTGGTTGTTGCGTAATTGTCTAGAAGGCAAGTCTTAAATATAGCCAGGCATCTATGTTTATCCTTATTTATTTCATTTTTTACCGGAAACACAAGGTGCTCAACAATGTTTCGCACCACTTAATACCGCTTTTTCAAACCCACTTTGTTGTTTCTTTCATTAACAACCAAACAAAAAAAAGTTTAATATCCCGTACTGGTTTAGGTTCCAATTTTTGTATAATTTTTTTCCATATTGTTGAGTCAATTGAGATTGTTTTTTTGCCTTGTTTTGTTGATCTATTTGTGCCGTACATATCTACAACAACATAAGGATTAGAGAAGTATACCATTTTCTTGATATTTTTTGTGTTGTCGCTTTTGTTTGCTTATATATTTTGTTGTCTTTCTAATATTAGCTAAAGGTTCATTCATCATTTTGAAAAATCTACAGCCAGTACTTTTAATTATCATTTTTATATAATATGCGTAATTTTAACCCCCCCCCCCTTATTTATCAAAAATAAAATAATTCATCAATATTTTTTTTTATTATTATACAGAATAATATATCTAAACTAGGCTATGAACTCAATTGATGAAATGAATAACTATGTAATGCAAAATTAAACTAGCAAATATATAATCACCAAAAGCGCGTTCCGGACTAATAAATTTAAACACCCTAGAAACCTTAGGTTCCTCTTCTTCATCTTCATCCACTTTTTTAATTGAATGTTTATGTTTATTTTTTTCATTAATTTGTAATCTTAAACTTACAGTAAGTACAAATTGTCCAACACAACTAATAAAACCAGCTAAAAATGCATTGAAGGGGAAATTTCCAACAATCAATACATAAATGAATTGTAAAACACCCAATGCTACCAAAAATACAAGGAATGAATCAATTAATTTAAGACGGGGTGTAAGTGAATCAGTATAATCTGCAATGGTGGTATTAATGGCAGAATAAAGTTCCTTTAATGTAGTGGTTACAGTGGAACTAGGACGAATTGAACTTGTGGAGTCACTTCCTGAAGCAGCTGCTGCAGCTGCTGCAACCCTCTTTTTAACTGCGTCCTGCTTGCTCATTGTGATGTATGCTAACTATTTACAACCAAGATTATAATTGCTGTTTGGTTTGGAAAATCTGTGCGATTTAACACGTTTGAAAATTAACCTGTGTCGCTTTTCTAATGACGGAAATTGAAAAAATGACAAATCGGAAAATGCTCTAGTATTGTCAAGAATATTCAAGTAATGGAGACATTGATCGTGGCGACATTTATCACGTGCCAGGACGACATGTTTTATATGTGAGTAAATGTTAGAACG